>PVIC010027746.1:0-13525 GCA_004025085.1 Thryonomys swinderianus
TTAGGGAAAGACTTTATGAACAAAACCTCTATAGCACAAGAACTATCAGAAGAAATCAATAAATGGGATCTCTTTCTATTAAAAAGCTTCTGCACAGCAAAGGAAACCATCAGCAGAGCAAAAAAGCAATCAACAATATGGGAAAAAATCTTTACCAGTAATTCCTCAGACAAAGGGCTACTATCTAGAATATATAAAGAGCTTAAAAAAATCAGTCTCCCCAAATTTAAAGACCCAATTCAAAAATGGGCATCTGAAATGAACAGACACTTTTTAGAGGAAGAAGTAAAAGCAGCTAAGAAGTACATGAAGAAATGCTCAACGTCACTGGCCATTCGAGAGATGCAGATGAAAACAACTCTGAGATTTCACCTTACTCCACAAAGAACGGCTGCTATCTTGAAATTAGCCAGCAAGAAATGCTGGCGAGGTTGTGGAGCAAAAGGAACCCTTCTCCACTGTTGGTGGGAATATAGACCAGTACAACCATTATGGGGATCAGTGTGTAGATTGTTCTTGTTTTATAATATCTTACATGTACCACTAGGTTATTTGGAATCATTCTGTTTCTCTGATGTAGGCATTCATTTATAAACTTCCTTGTTGAGATTCTTTTTGTCATTTCCATAGCTTCTGTTATGCTATGGTAGTGTATTTGTTTGATTCTAGGAAATGTGTAACTTCTTCCTTGATTTCTTCTGTAATCCATTGATTATTCAGCAATACATTGTTTCCATGAATTTGCATAGTTTCTGTCGCTTTTTTGCCATTTATATTTCATTAGCTATGACCTAATAACATGTGATGAGAAATTTTGTTTATTCTATAATTAAGCATGCTTTTGAGGTTATCATGTGATCCATTTTGGAGAAAATTCCATATCATGCTGGAAATATGTCTTCTGTTGCCATGTGGAATATTCTGTAGATATCTATTGAGTCCATTTATTCCAAGGTTTAGTTCAAATGTGATTTTTCTTTGTTGATTTTTGGTTGATCTATTTGTTACAGTGGTACTGATGTCTCCCATTATAAATGTGACGATTTTATCGGATCTTTTATGTCCAATAATGTTTAATTAAGCTGTATGTGCCAGTATTTGGTGCATAGTTTTATAATTGTTTTATCTTCCTATTCAACTGTTACCTTAACCAATATACAGTGACCTTCTTTGCTTCTTCTTATCAGTTTTGATTTGAAGTTCACTTTGTCTGAAAATAAGTTTAGATACTCCTGCTTGTTTTCAGGTTCCCACTGCATGGAATATTGTATTCCATCTCTTGATTTTTGTCTATAAATTTTTCGAATTAAATATTTTTCTTGTATAGAGCATACCATTGCATTTTGTTTCTTGATGTATTCTGCCAATATGCATCTTTTGATTGGTAAATTGAAACATTGATATTACTGAAAATATTGACTTATCCCTGTCACTGTATTATAATCTTGTTGCTGATTCCCTTTTTCCCCCCTTCTCCTTAGATGTTCATCCTGCTTGGCGTATTTATTTTATTAGGCTTCTGGCAACTGTTTCCTTCATTGTTCCTTTCTAAGATATCTTTGAAAACTTTGTTATGCTGGTTTGATGGTCAGGAATTAAGGTGCTCTTTGACATGGAAAGACCTGATTTCTTCATTAATTCTGAAGGGTAGCTTTGCAGGATATATCAGTTTGAGTTGGAAGTTTTATTTTGTTTTTGGGTCTGGCAGCACTGCATTCCAAGCTCTCTAGGCCTTTTCACCCTGTGTTGATAAATTCGCTGTAATTTTAATTTACATTTATAGGTGAGATTCTTTTTATTGCCTTTAACAGCATTTATGATTCTGTCCTTGTGTTAGACTTCTGATATTTTGATTATGTGTCATTGAAAGTTCTTACTGGTCATGGTTATTTGGGGTGTTATATGCCTCCTTTCTCCATACACTAAATCACTTCCACATATTTCCAAAGTTTTCTGATATTATTTTTGTCAACAGATTTTTTAATACCATTTCTGATGTCTTCTGATTTTTCACTAATTCTAGTTAATTTTAGATTAGTCTTTGCCTCATCTAACAGCTGTTGGATTCATTTTTTATGTTCCCTTGATGTTTTTAAGGTATTTCTGAGTAAATTTCTCACCATCATCAGCCCTACTTTCTATTTCTGACACTCTGTCCTCATATTAGTCATTTTTGCTGTCCATACTTTCCATAGAATTTTTAAACTCTTGGAATTGTTTTGTGTCATTTCATGGATTTGAATTCTTTGTGTTATATATTTTTTTTCCCTTTAACTCAGCTAGCTTTTTGTTCATGTCTTCTGTAAACTTTCTGATCATTTTTATTCCATCTATTATTTGTTTAGTTATATCTCCCTTGAGCTCATTGAGCAAATTATTCATCTAGTTTTTAATCTTTTTTTTTTAAAACCATTTTCGACTGTGTGGCTTTTGATTTCCTCACCTTCAATATCCCATACATCAGATTTTGAGGAGTTAGGAGTTTGCGGAGGCATTTTGTTAACTGATTTTCTCATTGTTCTTTTTCTGTGTGTGCTGAGTAAATAGGTAATTCATAGTGGAAAGAGATTGTTGTTAGTGTGCACAGCTCTTTAGTTAGTCTCCGCTTTCCAGTGATGCCTTCAGGGCATCGCTGACAATAAGCATTTTCCTCTGTCTAAAGATCCAACCACCCCCCGCTAGTTTGGGAAGGGAGAATGAAGTGTAAGTGTCCCAACATTCATTTCTCCAGGAATGAACCACTGTATTGTCAGTGACATGAAGGGAATTTAGGTATTAGCATACAAAGAAAATCAATTAATGGCAACAACTGTACCACCCTGGCAATAGCGAAAGAAAGAAAGAAAGAAAGAAAAAGAAAGAAAGAAAGAAAGAAAGAAAGAAAGAAAGAAAGAAAGAAAGAAAGAAAGAAAGAAAGAAAGAAGGAAAGAAAGAAAGAAAGCAATAATAACAGTGTCAAATATAAACTGTATATTGACTTAACACAAAAACTAATAATGTGCCACGTTTTTCCATAGAAAAGAGATCTGTAATTTTACTATAAATACTAATACAAACAAGATATTGACATGGAGTACATATATACTAAATCCAACAGCTATACCTCCAGTAACAATAGAAATGAATTTCACAGTAACAGTATAGAGTTAGTTATGAAAGGATTAATAAAGCTTAACATGGCCCCAATTGCTTGGCCCACTAGTGACAAATACATGACTGTATTGTATGATAAATTGAACCACCAGTGATAGATGCACAACTGTCTCATCAGGCAGCTTGTACCACTGGTGTTGCAAACAAATATAATCACTTTTATTGGTCTTTCTACTAATAAAATTAATAAAAGTCTATAAATGTACAGAATCTAGTTAGTTGCTTGAGTTATGTATATGTAGAGCGAGCAAGAAACTATTCATGCAAATTAAAAATATTAAAATAATCAACACATTTATTAAAACTTTTTTTTTTGAGACAGGGTTTCGCTTTGCAGTTCAGGCTGGCTCTGAGCTCACTATGTAGCCCAGGCAAGCCTCGAACTCAGCAATCCTCCTGCCTCTGCCTCCCAAGTGCTGGGATGACAGGCGTGAACCACCACGCCCGGCACTGTGGTATGTGGTATTGGTTGCTGGTGGGCATGAGTCACCATGCCCAGCATTGTATGTGGTTACCGGGATCGAATTCAGGGCCTTGCGCTTGCGAGGCAGGCGCCAGAACCACTAAACTAAATCTCCGGCCCTATTAAAACATTTTATAAATAAAGGCAGCTGATTTTTGCAGTGTTCAAAATGTCATAAAGCATTTGGCATTTTTGCAACCACAGCAGCACTGATTTTATCCAATAATTCTTGATAACATTCTCTACATCACTTGCATACATTTACTACCAATCCTAAATAAAGTTTTATAAAAGTGAATGTTTTTTGAATAATTTTCACCTGTGGCAATTCTTCACAGGTTAATAGCTTATCAATAATTATCTAAATTTTATCAGCAATCTTACCCTAATGCTGGTGTATATAATATACATTTACAACTGTTGTATCACAAATTAGCTATATTACAATTTTTATACCTTTTTGTGTTTTAAGACACTACAATATGATGACATCTACTTTACTAAATCCATGTCTTTCTTTTCATTATTGTTAGCAGAGGACTCATGAAACTCACTACAGTCCCACAGACAAGATAGGGATGCACGTACTACTGGTCATTCAAGCTGCCCAATGGAACAGTCAGTTTAAATCAAAACTTCCCACTAGCAAGAGGTATGCATTAAGGTCTAATCACAAACATGTTAATAGTTATACTAGTAGAGAAAGATGAGGTGGTGAATGAGAGGATGGAACAAGTAAAATTTGAAAAATTAACCAATGGAAGGTGAGAAGGAAAAGATAAAAGATCTTAAGGAATAAAAGCAAGTTAATATTTAGACAAAGAAACAGAAAAAGAGAAAATGAAGAAAAAACAGAAGAATTTTTTAAAAAGATTAATAGAAAAAGAAAAAGTAGGGCTGGGGATTTAGCTCAAGTAGAATCACACCTACCTTGGAAACACAAAGGCCTGAATTCAATTCCAAAGAAAGAAGGAAAGAAAAGAAAAGAAAAGAAAGAAAGAAAGAAAGAAAGAAAGAAAGAAAGAAAGAAAGAAAGAAAGAAAGAAAGAAAGAAAGAAAGAAAGAAAGAAAGAAAGAAAGAAAGAAAGAAGGAAAGAAAGAAAAGAAAGAAAGAAAGGAACCAAACCTCATAAAACATACTGAAAAAACAAAATGAGTCCAAAAATATTCATCTGTATTTTTAGTATATGTGCTGCCGAAGCGAGCACTCATCTGTATTTTTGAATGAATGATTTATTTCCTTCCTGCCCATCTTTGTAGCTTGTGAGTTTGTGTGGTACCCCCAGCCCAGTTGCCGGCCCCTCTGAGTGCCCCAGGCTGTGGCTCCTGTCCAATCTGAGGCATGTCCTTGTTCATATTGGTAGATAGAAAAAGCAACCAGATCAATGATCTCCGTACTTGATGTAGGCAGGAAGGCAGAAGTTCAAGAAGACTGCGTGGCTTAATGCCAGCACTTTTAGATTGAGCTGCCTTTGAAATTCACACATACTAGCGGGGCTTCTCCCTTTGAAAAGCAGGGTCCTATGTCCTTCCCAATCTTTGATTACACTTCTCGGGGAGGGGTATCTAGACAGCACCCTCTCTACAATTGTCTCATGTGGCTGTTTCTCACCAGTTACTGTGGTAGGATAACATTGGAAACCCTGAAGTGAAGTTGTTCTGTAGTTGATCTGTAACTCAGTCTTAAACATTTCCCAAAATGGCCCAATCACATACTTTCTAATATGGTGGGCACGGCACTGGATTTCTTCAACTCTAGCTTTTCCATGTAGAAAGAGTAAAAAACCCCACACTTTTTTTGCAGCTTACAAGGGCTGTGGGACTCTTGGGCTCAGTCCACTGTTTACCCCTGGGGCTGCACAACGAACCTTTAGGCCTCCCTCTTTCCCTGGGCATTGGTCTCATCCACAGAATCTCATTTCTTTTTAGTAACAAATAATATTCCATTGCATGAATATACCACGTTTTATTTATGCATAGTTCACTTAATGGACATGTAAGTTTATACTTTTTGTGTATATATGAAAGTTCTTGGTACTTTCTTTTTTAAATGATGTATTGATTTTATTCTTAAATTGCTTTCTAAACATTTCTTAGAGTTCTTAATTCTGTTTCTTTAATTTACATCAACTCTATTTTATAATGCATGTTTACAGTGCATGCAGTTTATGGTCACCTTGGACAGTGCTTACATGTACATCACACTTTCTTTCTTTCTTTCTTTCTTTCTTTCTTTCTTTCTTTCTTTCTTTCTTTCAGTACTGGGAATTGAACTTAAGGCTTTGTGCTTGTCAGGAAGCTGTTGTACCAATGAACTACATCCCCAGCCCTTGTTTCTTTTTTATTAATTCCCTTCTCTTCATCTCCCTTCTGGAAATAAGTAAAATAAAGATATGCCATATATAGGAATGTAGTAACCTTAATTATTGCAAACACTAATCCCATAACATGAGCAAAGATTAATAATATCGACAAAAAGATGGGATAGGTGAATTGGAGGAGGTCGGCACTTCCTGAAGAAGTCCTGGAAGTCCTTTTTCACATCTTTAATTGCTCTTTCATTGCTATTTTGATGTGTGGAATCAATTCAAAATGTTTACTTTTCGTGGTCATTTTGACTTAGGAAAAGAGCCAGAAGTTGCAATGTGCCAGGTCCAGTGAATAAAATGGGTGAAGACACATAGCAATTACATTAACCATATTTTGATCCATGTCATAAGGACACTCAGGAAAGAGCGTGGCTTCAGAAAGTGGCAAGAAAAATGAGGTAAATTTGTCTGGAGTGTTTTCAGGTTGGTTAATGACAATGTATTTTTTACTACAATTTTTTATTATTTAAACACCCATCACACCTTGTACTTGGGAGGGGAATTTTGGTGTCATACAGAAACTGTTTGACCTGTTGAATAACTACCAGTCTGTTTTCCAAATAAGCTGCACCACTTTACATTCCAATCAGCAGTGTATGAGGGTTCTGATTTTTCCATATTCCACACTTGTTATTTTTTATTATAGCTAACCTAGTGTACGTGAAATGGTATATCAACTTGATTCTAATCTGCATTTCTCCCATAGATGATGATGTGGAGCATGTCTTTATATGTCCATACATCATTTGTATATACTCTTTAGGAAAAAAAAAACTTATTCAATTTTCCCATTTTCAATTGGTTTAAGGCTCTTTTTTTACCGAATTGCAAGAGTTCTCGCTATCTGCCAAGTCCTTTGGTAGAAGTGTTTTGTAATAGTTTCTCCTGTTCTTTGGGCTATCATTTCATTTTCTTGATGATGCACTTTGAAACACAGAATATTTCAGTTTTTCTGAAGCCAATTTATCTTTTTTGTTTTCACTTCTTGTTTTTGTCACATTTTAGAAACTACTGTTTAATCCAAGTCCACCATATTTATACATATTCTTCTTCTAAGAGTTTTACATTTTATTACTTACATCTAGATCTATAATAAATTTTGAGGTAATATTTTTGTAAGGTCAGTTGTCTAATCTCAATCTTTTGCAGAGAGAGATCTATTTGTCCCTGCACCATATGTTGAGAATATTTTCCCCCCATTAAATTGTTGTGATGTCCTTGTTAAAAAGCAAAGGAATACAAATGTATGGGATTTTTATGTATTCTAGATTACACTCCAGTAATCCATATTTATATTTAAGCCAGTAAGTACCACACTGTCTTGCTTATTTTCCTCACAAGAAATGTGAGTTCTCCAACTTTATTTTCTTAACATCAATGTTTTAGCCAGTCGCACTAGAAAAAAATCTCCATATGCATTTTCAGATCATTTTATCAATTTCTGTAATGAACTCAGCTGAAATTTTAAGAAGGACCTATAGACAAATTTGGGCAGAAATACCATCTTAGCAATTTTAAATCTTCAAATCCATAAACATGGGATGTTTTTTCACTTCTTTAGATCGTTCATTTTTATAGCAATGTTTTATGGTTTTCAGAATCTTCATAGTTTTGCTAAGTATATATCTAGGTATTTTAATATTTATGATGTCATTATAAAATTGTCTTCTGAATTTCATTTTAGACTATGCATTGCTAATTCATAGAAATACTAGTGATTTTGCTTGTTAGTCATGTACCTTTCAACCTCACTGAATTTGTCCATTAGTTCTAATTGTGTGTGTGTGTGTGTGTGTGTGTGTGTGTGTGTGCGTGTGTGTGTGTGGCTTCTTTAGAATTTCTGGGATATAATGTGCCATTTGCAAATACAGAGAATGTCATGCCTTTCTTTCCACTTTAGATGCCTTTTGTCTTTTCTTGTCTTATTGCTCTGGCTGCTACTTTTTCTTTTATAATACTCAATGAAAGTGCCAGAAGCGAGCATCTTTGCCTTTCTCTTAATCTTAGGGGAAATGCTTTCAGACTTTTACCATTAAGTACAATAGTAACTGTGGGGTTTTCACATGTGCCTCTTTTCACTGTTAATGAAGTACCTTATTCCTACTGTATTGAGTAGCTCTTTGTCTTGAAAGGGTATTGGACTTTGTGAAATGTCTTTGTTATAATGATCAAGATGGAATTAAAATCTCAGAAAATAAGTAAACGTTATTTTCAAAACGAAAAAGCAACATTATTTGCATTAGAATGAACACAGCCATATAAGTCACTCCTTCAGCAGACACATTCTTAAAGGCCCCTTTGATTTCAGATCTCTTAGTATTCAGACAGAAAGAAAAAAATTAAAAAGTTTTAAAATCAGTGTAATAAATCTTAAATCCTCAATGATCTTAATGTTTAACTATTGTAATTCTTTTCTTCTAAAATGAAGGCAAAATGATATAAATACTTCTAAGCACACATTAATATTCTACTTCTTATAGTGGAATTATAAAACAATGGCTGGTTAAGCTGATGTCTCCATATAGAAGAATTTCATCTTGGCAAGAATTTGTTTGAAAAACAATGATTTCTGCTTTTTAAACTTACCTAACCTGCCCATGAATCTGAATTAAAGCTCAGGAGAATAGGAAGGTGATTAAATACATTTTAAAGATCGCCGAAAGGTGTCTGCACATAAATCACTCCTGAGTATTCAGAAGGCTGGATGAAATCTTACATTTTGCTCCTCTCAGCACCAAACACAGACCTGAATTAAAAGACAGGAACTTGTCTGATAAGCACTGGGAATGAAATTATGCATTGAATGCATACTGAAACTCATGTGGAACAGAAATGATAGTTTCTAATTATCTAGAGTAGAAAAATTTTTAAAGTTTTCTTTGCGTATAACCAGGTTTCAAAAGTTTATAAAGTAGTTTCACACTGGAGCATACATCTATTTCTCTACCAGACAATTTTCAGTAGTTCTTATAGTGAAACTCAAAGACAGAATCTAACATTAATGTCCACAAGCATCCCATCTGGATTATATATCTGAATGAAATGGACATCCCAACATAAATAATCTATTTGTCTATCTAGCCTATATCCACTTCAAACTAAATTTGTTCCCTTTTTTATAATTATTTTCTGTCTCTAAAAACCTCAGAGATACGTCTACTTCTTTCACCTTCCTTGTTGAAGTCTACTCTGCCTCAGGACTCACTGTGGAATATGTCGTCTTCTGTACTGCTCTCCCATTGTCACTGTTCTAGGTCAAACCCTCGTTCATGGGTTAACATTCAAGTCTTACCAGTCTCTCGCTTTTAGTCTTGTTAACCCTATTTAATGTTCCATGTCATAGCTGCTGTGGCCTTTTAAAATGGATGTATATACCGGTCCTATTATTTCCTTATACAAAACCATAAATGGAATCTCAGTACCTAGAAGAAAATCACCCTCTGATCCACCCTTTCTGTCTCATCTCTTCCCACTTAATCCACACAAGGGTAACCTCCAATCACACTAACTTCTTAAAATTTCCCTAATATGCCATGCTCAATCATCATACCCCTATACCATTTCACATTATTTCTTCCAGTCCAATTCATAAGTCAGTTACATTGTAAAGACTTTCCTAACTTCCTGAAGTAGACGTTAAATACTGCCTTATTAGTGCTTTTTAAAAAAGCTCTGGCCTCTTCAGTAAACTCAAGGCTAGGGGTGGGGCTGAATTGAAATCATCTTTATACCATTAGCCCCCAGTAGTAGTTAGTACAAAGTAGATATCCAGAAAGTATTTGTCCGTGATAAATACTTCACCCATATAGTCTTATTGTTGAAGGTTTCAGGAAAGTCAGACTGACAAATTGATAGAAACTTCATGAACATCTGGATTCAGATGCCTGTAGTGATGGATATAAGTTTTAATAACAGGTAGCTTCATAAAGTGGAAATATGTTCTCCCATTAAGAAATGTTTTGAAGAATAGGAAAACAGTCTTTCTCTTCAAGTATACAAATAAAGAAAAAGATGATGAAAACTGGCTCCTTTGCATAACATATTTTTATCTTTTTGGTTGACAAGAGATTTTATTTTTATGTAGAATTATTTCTATACACATACTATATAGGTAAACAATTTGAGAGTTCATATTCACATCATGTTAAAGTACTTATTTATGGTTTAGTAAAGAAAATAATTTCATAAGTTGGTTGTTCATTAATACCACATACCTTCATTATTTTTTTAAAGACAGTCTGGCAAAAGTATAACTCATGGACATTCACAGTTAACCTGCTGAATAGATTACTTTCCTCCCAATGACCTCACAAGTATCTATTTTACCTAGCTTAGGTGAATAAAATATTCATTATTTTAGTTTCTTTATGCAGGTACAAAATTAATCTGAAAAGAGAGAGAGTGAGTTATTGCTGAGTTGAACCTGCATTAACGCTATAGCAAACAGTAAGAAAGCACTGCTCCAAGTAACATGTCAGGGATGTTGTAGTTAATATTCTGATTCATTGGTCTGATAGATGGTTGGTCTTGATGACCTCTAATACCAATATTTTGTGGCTGTATAAAATCAAGTTTTCCTAACCTGTGATTTAAACATATTTACTTTAAATAAAATCTGCCTTACCAGAAGCCCACATTTGTTAATCATATCACATTTTAAATGCCTTTCATGACAAAACCAGAGAGGCTTCCATAATAAGAACTAGAACCAAATGACAATTTTAAAAGCACACACGCAAGAATGCGATGACTCTTCTAAAATGACAGAGTTAAAGTGGAAAGAAAAAAAGGCCATTTCTAATGAAGTATTAATAACAATTCTTAGTACAAATGGAAAGGTACAAACAATGCCCTGCACTGGAAAAATGAATATCAGACCAGAAACAAACTACTCCTGGTAAATATCCTTTTAAAACTAAAAACTATTGATTTCTATTTAATCATGAATTTTGAACTGTTATAGTTTAAAGTTACAATCTCTTTCAATACAATCAGAACACATTTTTCTTTAAAAAATCTGTCTTATCTCATAGTTACTTTTAGGGCTAATTTTCCCACATAGTGCTTTTCTCTCAGATGTAGAGAACCTCAATCAACTTTGAGATAAGTGTAACATAATCAAGTAAGTTCACTGGCTCTGGTATCTGTTGATCTTGGGAGCTTCAAATCACTCATGACTTATGTAAGCTCCTGAAATGAAATGAACTGAATTCATCAGTTCTAAAATGGCTTGCAATGGGGATTAAGTTAAATTACTTTTTACAAATAATGTGATCGGTGATTGTTAGTAGAGTGTGCATCACAAATGATCACTAATTCCTGGAGCTGCTTATGCTTTTGGCCAAAACATTTCGAATTAAAAACATCTTTTAAATTTTCTTTTACTTTTTCACCTATCTTTGTTTATTGTTCATACATTAATAAGGTACAACAACAACAATAACAAAACAAAAGATAGGAGGTTTTTAAAGATCACAGTGGCCATCTGTGGAGAGCAACTAGAGATTTTAGCTATCCACTTAGATTTACAAACTTGATTTCATTGTTTGATTTTGCAGTATTGGAGGGGCAAGATTACCTCATTTCACCTAACAAAAATGGTAAACAGGGTTAGAGTTTCTGGTTTAAGTTATAACTAATACAAATACTGACTGATTCACTGAATGGGTAATTATTTACCTATTATGCCAAAGTCAAGGCAAATTACCATCAGAGAGGACCGTATTACTCACTTTACCATCGCTGGGACAAAATATCTGACAGCTAAAACTTAAGGAGAGGTGTATTGGGGTCATATTTTCAGAGAGTACAGTCCAAGATTGGCTGGGTCCAAGGTAAAGATGTAGCGTAGAAAGGCCTGGCGGAGGATAACTGCTCAACCCAAGGCAGCCAGGAAGCAGAAAGAGAATGAACAGAGCAGAATATACCCTTCCAGGTCACCCACCTCTTCCAGCTGAGCCCACCTCCTAACAGCATATTCGGCTGTGAAATCATCAATGGATTGATCCAGTGAGTATGGCACACTGTGATCCAGCCATCTTTCCAGAGCCCCATCTCTGAACACATGAGGCTTTTAGGAGACATTTTAGCTCTAAACAACAGCATCCTACCTAAGGGCCAATTCACTGAGCAAAAAGTCCTTCACCTAATATCTATTATATACAAAGTTCAAGACAAATTCCTGTTACAGGACCCAAATGAGAAGCATGTCCTTTCTGCTCTCAAGAAGGTTACAATGCAGTAAACTGTGAGAAAAGAAAACACAACTTTAATGCAAGGTCTGATGAACGTAGTACAAATAGGTCAGCAATAAGTGTGGTCAGTTTCTCCTAATGTCTGAAAATAATATTTGTTAACATAGCAAGGATGTTTTACTTATTTAAAACATTCATTTTAACTGAAGGTCCAAATTCTTCCCACCACCTACTTGTTTTCATTGCAAAGAGTGTAGGTTCATTTCATTTTCTGTGCAAATAGACAAGGGCAGAAAGTTCTCAAGTAAAAGGTCTTACATTTTGTAGTGGTTGCAACTTCTTTCCCATCAAATTCTTTTGTTGCACATTATCATTATTTCCACAGACAACCGAACAGTCTCCCACTTCTCTGGCTGCTTTACTCTTCCTCTTTCAGTCAAGCTGAGTAGATGAGCAAATTACTAGATATCTGAGCGATGTAACAGAGGGGTTGGTTTTGTGGTGGTAAAGACAAACTGAGGGTCAGGGACCTGGTTCTACTACTAACCAGATGTGCAACCTTGGGAAAGTCGTTTCTTTTTCTGTGCTTTCATTCTCTGATTTACAAACATGGGACTAATAATACCAATCTCACAAAGTTGCTGTGAGGTCACAATGTGAGTGCTTCAGAATCTACAGGCCCATGTGGGAAGGGGGTCCGAGGCATTGGAGATTAGTTTGGAGAGCAAGCTTTTGTTCTCCAACCCAGCACACCTACCAGCTATTGGTTTTTCCCCTTTATTGATGTAGATGTGACAGATTAAAGTTGTATATATTTATAGTGTAAAATGTGATATTTTGACAGATGTATATGTTGTACAATGATGATCACAGTCAGGTGAATTCATTACCTCCTATAATTATCCTTCCATAGAGGAGAATATTTGAGACCTACTTTCTTAATAGCTATCAAGTACACTATCCATTACTACTATTATAGTTATCATGCTATATATCAGATCTACAACATTTTTGCAATCCATTCACTTGAAGTTTTTCACCCTTTGATTAACATCTTCCCATTTCTCCCACTCTCTATTCCCAGTGAACTGAAACTCTACTCTCTCCTTTTATCAGCTGAAAATGATTTAGATTTCACATAGAAATTAAGGATTTATCTCTCTGTATCTGATTTATTTCACTGAGCATAGTCTCTGGATTTTTTTTTTTTTTCCTGGTATAAGGGATCAAACTCAGGACCTTGAGCTTGCCAGGCAGGCACAGCACCACTGAGCTAATTCCCAGCTGTTCTGGGATTTTTTTTTAAGGCTCAGTAAACATTCCTGTGTGTGTGTGTGTGTGTGTGC
>PVIC010027746.1:13625-23754 GCA_004025085.1 Thryonomys swinderianus
GACTTTTTTTTTTTTGAGACAGGGTCTCACTTTATAGTTCAGGCTGGCCCTGAGCTCACTATGGAGCCCAGGCAATCCGCCGCGAACTCAGCAATCCTCCTGTCCCTGCCTCCCGAGTGCTGGGATGACAGGCGTGAGCCACCACGCCTGGCACTGTGGTATGCGGCGTTGATTGTTGGTGGGCGTGTCTCCACACCCTATGCTATTTTTTTTTTTGAGACAGGGTCTCGCGTTATAGTTCAGGCTGGCCCTGAGCTCACTATGGTGCCCAGGCAAGCCTCAAACTCAGCAATCCTCCTGCCTCTATCTCCCGAGTGCTGGGATGACAGGCGTGAGCCACCACGTCCGGCATTGTGGTATGCGGTGTTGATTGTTGGTGGGCGTGTCTCCATGCCCAGCATTATATGTGGTTACGGGGGATCGAACTCAGGTCCTTGGGCTTGCAAGGCTGGCGCCGGAACCACCGAGCTAATCCTCCGGCCCGACATTTTTTTTTTGAGACAGGGTCTCGCTTTGTAGTTCAGGCTGGCCCTGAGCTCACTACGTAGCCCAGGCAAGCCTCGAACTCAGCAATCCTCCTGTCTCTGCCTCCCGAGTGCTGGGATTACAGGCGCGAGTTACCACGCCCGGCTCTTTTGTTTTGGAGACAGCATCTCACTTTGTAGTTCGGGCTGGCTCTGAGCTCACCACATAGCCCAGGCAAGCTTCGAACTCAGCAATCCTCCTGCCTCTGCCTCCTGAGTGCTGGGATGACAGGCGTGAGCCACCACACCCGGCACTGTGGTATTGATTGTTGGTGGGCGTGAGTCTCCACACCCAGCGCTGTATGTGGTCACCGGGGATCGAACTCAGGACCTTGCACTTAAGAGGCAGGCGCCAGAACCACTGAGCTAAATCTCCGGCCCTCCATACTATTGTTAATAATGGCTATAAGCTTTAACACTTCCAACCAACATATGATAAGGTGCCACTTTTCTCCACAACCTCACTAACAATTTTTACCTTTGTGTTACTCATAATAACCATTATAATGGGTATGAGGCTATATCTCATTGAAGTTTTGACTTGCATTTCCCTGATTATTAGTGATAGTGAATATTTTTCATGTATGAGTTGGTCATTGAATATCTTCTTCTGAAAACTTTCTGTTAGGTCATGTGCCCATTTTTTAGATTTTCCTCACTATTGAGCTGTGTTCCTTATACATATATTTTTGAATATTATTGGTATTCTTAGCCAAACTGCCTACATTCTTTGTTAAACTGCGGTTGTAATTGTCCTAAAGGAAGCTTGCAGGTTCTCAGATAAAGATTTCCAATTGTGTCATCTGGATGAAATATTTAAGAGCCTGGTAATCAGTCACCTCTTTGAACTTCCCTTTGGAAACTTTCCCCCGGATCAAAAGACAACATAGTCACCAGCTCAAGCATGGGGATGTTGGATATAGCATAGTTCAGGAAAGAGCAAGAGGAAGTCGATAATAAGTAATATTTAAAGTGTGAAGGAGCTTTGTAAATTAAATTGATATACTGGTACCTTCTCATTTTAGGACTGAGGAAACAGAGCTTTATGATCAATTTGAATGCTATGGTAATAACCTGTAACATTTACAGACTGCCTAATGCGTACCAGGCAGGCACTGTCATAAGTGCTTGACATGCATTATCTCATTTCATTTCCTCAATAATCCCCATGTAGGTACGATTATACCTATTTTACAAATGAGGAAGCTAAAGCACAGTGAGGTTAACTTGCTTGAAATCACCCCATTAGAGAGTAGCAGAAAAGTCAGTGATACAAGGAATGCCTCTGGCATTTTTTTTCCTTCAGAAATCATATTGCTTACTAAAAACAATTTCAAGTTTTAAGTAGGGCACTCAAGATTTTCAATGATGGTCTCCTCAGATTATCTTGCCGGCATTTATCTCTATGTACCTTGCACTCTGGCAGTTTGCTGAACACGTTCCGTGTCTTCCTAACCTGTTGGCTTGGTGATAATATCTTCTGCTCCTTCTCTTTTTATTGGTACAGGCCCAAAAGTTACCTATCGTTTAAGTCCCTGCTCAAATTTCATTTGTTCCCTTAGAAATCTTCGACCTCCTCTGTGCTTCTGATGCTCTTCACGCTTACACTCTGCCTAGGAAGAGCTTCGGTTGGTTTAGCCGGGGAGAGGGGACGACAAGGGAACCTATACTTCTGTTAATTTCCTAAAGCCCTACACAATGAGATGATGGATATGAACGGACCTTTCCAGCTGTCAGATGTCACCGCTACTTTCCAGGTTGGGAAAACAGAGCCCTTTTAAGGTGTTCCTATTTCCGGATGGTCAAATTTCCATTTCTAATTCGTCCTGAAGAAAGTTGAAAATGTCTAATTTGAATAAGCAAAATGGCAAGTGATGAAAGACAACATGAACAGATAAAATATTTAGTTTTTAAGTGAAAGCAGTATAGACAATTATGACCCTGGGTTTCTGTTTTTTTGTTTTTTTTTTTTAAACTAGAGGAACATGAAATGACCAGAAAAATGAAAATAGTTGCTTAGAATTAGTTCTGTGTATTTATAGCTTTTGTTTGGTTTGCAAAAGCTATGTTCATTTAAAAAAAAAAAAACCTGAGGCGGAGCTTATGATCTTTGATGTTAAAGTGATAAGGCTGTGGTGTCATAAAGTGGAGAGTGGCCACAGACCCAGTTTTTATTTATGTCAGTGTGTACATGTATGAAACCCACCTCCATGCTAAAGGATGACACTCAAAAGTCTTTGGAGAGACAGTGACATCTGCTACGGGGGAGTCACACTTGGGAAACTTGATTGGCCATGTTTGGCATATGCTGGTTTAAATTGGCTCATCTATTGGCTAATAATCTTTTCTGAATGAGGTCCAACTCTCAGCAGGCACATTTCCATCTGGTTAAGTTTAGAACTCAAGCTGTTTTTTTAGAGGAAAAAAAAAAAAAACGACTTTACCCCCATACTAGTCTAGGCAAAGATTTTTACATTACTCATGTTCTCCTTTAAAGAGAACTTTCATTTCCTTTTGTCTAAAACCAGGTGTGAATAACACGGTCGCTGGCACTTGTAAAACCCGAGTTTTGAAGAAGATTAAGGATGGGTTTTTCAGGAATACATTTCATACATCAACAAATACTGGTGGCTCACGTGGCAAAACAGCCAGCGAGTGTGTTTGGTCCCTGAATTTTCTCAGTAGAGGGGAGTAACTGATAAGCAGCTGCCTGGTACAGAAAAAGCCTTCTGCTACATGGATCTGTCATTGTTTCCATTTCATACACTAGCCTGTGGGACAGTGTCATCATCACACAGATGATTAGAGAGAAACTGCAATAAGCAAAGCCATGTGGTGTGTGATATGTACCATCAGGACAGTAAATCAGAGGTCTGAGGTCTGTGTCTTGCAATCAGCTCAATAATGATGTCATTGACCTTTCCTTAATATCCTCTCCTCCTCACTCCTGGGTAAAAATTTCTATGGGAGAGGAGACTGGCTTGGGGATGGCTGGTGACGGGTTAAGTTAGAAGACTGACACGCATGGTTATTTTATCTTCTATGTTTTCACAGCCTTTTTATTGACAAAGCACCTACATGGTAGATATGAATTTATTTCCTGTTACTTATGAGGTGGCTATTCCTATTTTCTCTTCTTTCAACAAATGCTCAACCTTCAACACTATATAGCCTTCTAGCAGTTATACTTTCCCATCTGACTTTTTTCAGTTGATGTTTTATCCACAAATTATTGGTGAATGACAGAACTAATATTCTTATCCCTGAGGTGTGAGTCTAATATTAGTAACACAAAATTGTGTTAAAATCTCTTATTATACAGTTCCACAGAGTAACCATAGCATTGCTCAGTGTGCTGGGCTGTGTTCTCACAAATTTACCACTAAGAAGTTCTTCTCTATCAATCTGAATTTGTCAAGGAAATGGAGTATATTCATTTTCTATTTCTATATAAAAAAATCAGCACACTAAGCTGCTGAAAACAGCACCTGTTTATTACCTCACAGTTCTATTGGCTTCTAGAAATGTTGTAGCTACATCACTTTGCCCAGGATCTCATGAAACTGAAATAAGAATGTTGGGCAGTCTGCATGCCTTTCCGGAGACTCTCAGGAATAATTTCTCTCATAGCTCATTTGGGTTGTCAGAGATTTATTTCCTGACAGCTATAGGACAGAGGTACTTATTTTTCTGTTTGCTGTTTGCCAAAAATGCTGTCTGCCTATAAGCTGCCCTTCTCCATTAACAGCTCACAGCATGAGTGTGCACTGCCTCACCCCACAGGAGAAAACTCTGTTTATATAAAGCTTCCTTGTGATTAGGATGGACCCACTAGATCAGTTCCCTACCCTAAAATGGGCTGTGCCATATAATATACCTTTATCGCAGGAGCAAAATTCATTATCTTCACATTTCCAGGGATTATATAGAGCATGCACACCTTAAATCTTGCCTACAGACCATATCATTTTTCCTTTTTCAAAAAAAAAAAAAGTCCTTTGAGTGGTTGATTTTCCATCCAGAGTGAAAGCTGAAAGGAACACAGCATCGCTTACCAGTTGATGTGCTACAAACAGGTAACAAGTAAGACTAGATATCGATTTCTTCATCCCTTGGAAAGGTTAGCGCGAGCTAGAGATTACATGCACTCCAAAGCCTGGCACACTCACACTGTGAACTGTCTTGGTCACCTACCTCAGAAAGCAGTGCAAATGGACACACCTTGAGGACACACTAATAAGTGAAATAAATAGATCATAGGTAATGTAAATACCGCACCTTTTCTTTGGTATGAGAGCCTAGACATGTAAATGAATTCTAGAATGTATGACAGATTTTGTGAAATAGGAAGTACTCAAGGGGAATATGGTAGGGGAAAGTCATGAGGGGAAAGAATAAAAACGATTTGAAAAGAAAAAAGAAAGCACATGTATATAGGGGGTAGCAGGTTGTGGGTGGGTAGGCACATGGGTAAAAATGAGAATTAACTCATTTCATATACTGGTACAAATTCCCAATGCTAGGTGTGATTGTGAGCTGTATGTAATATGTACCAATAAAGAATTCAACTGGTAAAAAAAGAATAAAAAGCAATGCAGATACTAGAATTTTCTTGGTGTTCTAGACATGAGTAAGGTCAGAAATGTAACTTCAGTACTTTTAGAAAATAAGAGAAGCTGTTCAGACCAATGTGAAGTATGCCAATAATTTAAGTCTGATGTCTATTTATTCTAGGTAAGACCACTTGGATGTTAAATAATGTCTTGAACATGCATTTAAAATAAAGACATGTTATCCAAGAGTTGTTAGTGGTATGAACATTATATTTACTTAAAATGAAACTATCTTTTCCCCATGTGACCTGAAAAAATGCATAAGACCATAATTATACATCTATGTTAATGGACACACACAATGAAAATTGTGATAAGAATGGTATAAATAGAGAGGAAATAACTGTAAGTAGAATGACTATATGGCACCTATAATAACTACGTGGTAACCATCTTGGTTTTATTGTTTTTAAATTTTTTGTTTAATACAAAATATAAAAGTTGTATATATTATTGGGGTACCATGCAATGTTTGATATATATATACATATATATCGCATAATGTTTAAATCATGTTAAATTATTTGTCTCCTAAAATATTTATCATTTCTCTCTGGTGAAAACTTTCTAAATCCTTCTTTCTAGTTTTTTTTCAAATGTATAGTGCGTAAACATTACATGTAGTCGTTATATTTGGCAACAGTACCATTGGATTTCTTGCCTCTCTCTAACTGTATCTTAGCAATAACTGATCAGCGCTTTCCAAGCATGCCCTCTCTCCACGATGTCAAGCTCTGATAGCCAACATTTTGCTCTCTGTGAGATCAACATTTTTAGATTCCGCATATGAGTGAGATAATAAAACACCTGACTTCTGTGCCTGACTTATTTCTCTTAACATAGTTATTGGCAGTTTCACCCATGTTGTAGCAATGACAGGAGTTCACTGTTTTTCTGTCTGAAGAGTATTCCTTTGTGCATATGCACCACATTTTCTCTGTTCATCATCTGATGGACTCAGGTTGTTTCCCTTTCTTGGGACTGCAGATGTCCCTCTGATATGCTGATTTCGCTTTCTTCAGATATATATATACCCAGTAGTGAAATTGCTGTATTGTATGGCAGTTCTATTTTTAGTTTTTTTGAGCAATCGCCATACTATGTTCCCACAATAGCTATAGGAAGTTACATTCCTAGCAACAGTGATTAAGTGTCCTCCTCTCTCCACATCCTCACCAGCATTTGTGATATTAGTTGTGCTTACTAGGATGAGGTAATATCACATTGTGGTTTTGATTTGCATTTCTCTGGTGATGAATGATCCAATTTTATAAAATCAAAATTTTAAGACAAATATTGACTAAAGAGAAGCTACAATAGAATAATAATATGAGAGTTTTCACACCCCACTCTCATCAATGATCTGTGACATCTTTTAATTTTACCCTCATATCTGCCACTAATGAATGATACATTTTGCTTTAAAACGTTGTATCTATGTTATCAATCATGGCGATCTCTACTCATTTGCAAAATGACCAAACATTTCATAAGTGCTTAGTTGATGATTGTTAAAGTTATACGTTTGAACATTTGCAGTTCTGTTCATCCATGGGTATATACTTATGGGCTTCTTGACTCCAGAAGGAAAAAAAATAAATGCCTATGAATGTAAATATTTATAATATTGAATGTAAATATTTATAATATTAATATACCAGTTGAGATGGTACTGTTTGAATATAAATATTTATAATATGAATGTAAATATTTATAATAATATTAGTAAACCAGTAGAGATGATACTGTTTGAGCATTATCCTATTAAATTGGAGTGCTGAGTGAAAATGTGGGAAGATTTAGGGTATAACACCGACAAGGTCTGTAAGCAACCCCTCCTCTATTTGGAGGGAAGGGTTGGTCATACAACTAAAGAGCAACTTAGCATAATGCAAGTCATGACCTACCAACAGGTGTTAGGGGCAGTCAGCACTTAAAAGGAGGCATCGTTGAAGATTCTTACATAAATGGCCTTAATAGTATTCCTTTAGAATGTGTTTTTATGTCTTTTCTCATAAAGCAGAGACCATTATCCATATACCTAAGATGGTATATAAGCCAGGAGTTCCAGAAAGGGGTCATCCAGCTGGGAATGGTCAAGGAAAAGGACTAATCTTGGGGAATGGTTTGATCACATCACCTTTGATATCATCTGGTATGAGTCCAGGCTTGGAGGAAAATCACAGAGCCTGCCTCTTTGTGAGCTGTAAATACAGGCCCTGGCCATTTTGTAGTGTAACAGAAACCAGAGCGTTGATTTGATCTTGTAGGCTAGTAAATTTACTTGCTCAGAAAGGGTAGCAAGGTGGGGCGGGGGTTCGAGCTCTGGGCAGTAAGAAGACTGCGTGTAGCAGAGCAGTGAGTTTTATTTGTTCTCAGTCAGCAACTGAGGTTGTCGGCTTGAGGGTTGGAGAATTTGATGGATATTTGTTTCAGTGGAGAAGCTGAGAAACAGTGAATGGAGACTCTTAGTCTGGCTGGTCTAGTGCCAACAACAGAGGCTATTCTGAATCCATCCGAAGGGGAATTAACTGAACAGCCCAAGAAAATCACTGTTGCCATGCTGCCTGGATAAATGGAAAGTAGAGGCAGAAGGTGAAAAAGCTGATCTGGGTTGGAGTGAACTTGATGAAGATTCACCGGAGCCAGGGGTCAGTGATTACTTGGGGGAGCGAAGCTGAGGTTGGAGGGAAGTCTTCTGTGAGGAAAAGGATAAAGCAACCGGATTCAAGGAGCTCATGAGCCTGAGGACAACAGGTAGCTTTCTGCGAGAAACCTGCATGGAGGAGGCATGGAAGAGCCTGCCCTTCTTGGATTTGAAGGCAGTAAATAAGAACAGCAGGGTGGAGAGGCAGATTGGAGGTCAGAGCAGACCATGTAGGATCTCTCCCATGTTAGTCACAAAGTAGTTTTTTAAGGGCTTTGAGCAGAACCTATGTCATTAACATCCTGGATTTTGTCTGTTGAGAGATGGAATTCAGTCGAGATTGTGGCCGAGAACATGGCTGAATAACCAGGGACTGTCTCAGATCTTGAAGGAGGACTGTTTAAACGAGCTCAGTGGCATGGCTCAAAGTAGGCTTTGTCTAAATGAAGACAAAAGGGTCTTGGGAATTGGGGTGGAGGTGAGGGATCCCAGAGAGTAAGAAGGAGGAGAGTAACGTGTGAGGGTGGAAGGCAGATCTTGGAAGATGACCATTGCCCGTAGCTTGAGAAGGAAATCTCATTCCAGGAGAGCACCAGAGAATTGGGGAATCAATAAGACCGAACGAGAGAGCAATTTAAGGGTCCTTTCAGGTAGGGATGAGAAGGCCGGCCATCAACTCCAGCTACTGACGTCGAAGATTGAACTGAAGGTCTTGAGAATTTTGACAAAGAGGAATAAGTGGTCCCCATGTGAGGAGAAACAGAATAGACTTACCCTTGACCAGAAGAGTTACTCTGGGCTCTTGTGTGATGACGGCCTACAGGTCAAGAGCTGCAGGCTCCACCAGTCCTTGGCTACAAAAACAGGTCCCATTGGATCAGCAGGGCAGGGCCAGGAGTAGATGGCCCCACCTCCATGTTGGAACAAGAATAGTTCACCTTTCAGTGGCCTTTAAGCCACACTGGGGGTGGGTAAGAAGGGCCTCTTTGGGCACTGTTTTGCCCAGAGTCCTCTTGTTACATCAAAAGCAAGGCTCAGGGCCTTTAGTCTTTTGATTGGGTAATTGGCCTGGGCCTGAGAGTTGTTGCAGGACGCTGGAGGGGAGATTTGTTGGAGGCTCCTCTGGAGGCCTCTTTGTGAACTTCTCAGACACTGAAGGAAGTGGTCATTAGCTAGGCCATAGGGAGCTTTGAGAATCCTTTTTGAATTGCTTGAGCTTTGCTGTGATGTCAGGGGATGCATAGTAAGTGAAATAAATACTGAGAAAAGTTGTTTTTCCGCTAAGAATGGTCCTAAGCAGGGTCAAAAACCACTGGCCTAAGCCAGTGTGAGCTTTTAGAGCCTCTGAGAGCTGGGCCATAAATTTGACTACACTTTCTTGGAGCGCTTTACAGATTTTTCTAGAGTTTATCAAAGTTGATAGACTTAATGGAGGTCCTATCTAGACCAGTGAGAATGTATTGGTTAAAGTCTTGGTGTTTTCCCTATCTCTGTGACTATGCTCGTGGCTCCACCTAGGGTTCTGCCTGGGAATAGCAACCGTTCCAGGGTCTTCGTGATTACTCTTGGGTGTGGGCCTCATTGGCTCTAAAGGCAGCTATTACTCAAACTTTCTACTCTTCACATCTGGGAGGACAGTAGTGGTGAGACTGACGTAAACATCACATCAGGTGAAGTCAAAGGAGCGAGTGAGATGAGCGATTCCTATGATGAGTGTTATCTTTAGGTATATATAAAGTGTACCAATAAATATTTTGCTTTATAAAAAAGAGAGATGAGTTTTTTTTTTCTCACTGTATTGTGAGTTTAATGAGGAGGAACCAAGGTAAGCTTTAAATTGGGAGTGACTGGAGGAGGAAAATGGGACGTAGACAAAAGTAGGGCCCTTAGTATCAACAGCCTTTTATAGAGGGTAGAAGGATTTTTGGCCAGAGGCTCGGCAGACTCAACTGGGTCTGCTTGAAGGAAGACAAGGGAGGAGGTGAGGGGCGTGGAGGGAAAGGTTTGTTTGTGGGATCAATGCTTTTGTGTGAAGAAGAGTCTGGGGCCAAAGGCTGGCACAGGGATGGGGGGCAGTAATCATCTAGTGTGAGACAGAGCAGAATGAATAAGGAAGGGACAAGAGTAGGGGTGAAAAAGGCTTGATCATAGGGGACTGCTTCCCACTTTCCTGAACTCTAGAGAAAGCAGCCAAGGTCAAAGAGGATCTAAAACTTGAGTGAATTTTGCTTTGGTCACAGAGAGCCATTGCCTAGCATGTCAGCCACATTACAGAAAAAGATGAGGCATTTGGCTTAAAATAATCTCGGAGGCGGAAGCCATTGAAGAGGCACCTCGGGGGGTGT
>PVIC010027747.1:0-15060 GCA_004025085.1 Thryonomys swinderianus
AAAAAAAAAAAAAAAGAGTTCAAGGCTAACCTGGGCTACACAGTGAGTTCAAGACCAGCCAAACTGCATAGTGAGATCCTGTCTCAAAAGATCAAAAAGCAACCAACAGTTTATAGGAGACTATTTTTAGGACCAAGCTGCCACATGAAACCTCTTAATGGAACAGTTTAAAAATCAAAGTAGAGGTACTCCTCTAAAGCTCCCTCACCAAAGTGAAACTAAATTGTTATCTGGCCTTCACAGAAATCAGATGAGACAACAAACCTTTCCAAGCAAGCAAGTTTCAATGGGCATGAAAATAAAACTGCCTCTGGTTTAATCTTTATTTAGAAAATACTGTAATCTGACATAACCTAACATATAACCAAGCAGTTATTTTTCTATTGCTGTTTTCTAGCTTACAAAGAAAGTAACTCTGAAATGACCAGTTTGGTTTTTGTTCTTTGTTTCTGCTTCCTTTAACACTTTTCTCTGAATAAAACCAACTTCCTGTGCTCAAGTCACTGGAACTCTTTCTATTTTATGGAATGAACTGTTGCCTAACTGCAGAATTACAAATAAAGCTAATTAAGGTCTTTATATAACATAAAGATGCTAAGATTAATACTATGAACTGTGAAAAAAGAAGGAAATGTGGGCCGGAGATTTAATTCAGTGCTCTGGCGCCTGCCTCACAAATGCAAAGTCCTGAGTTTGATCCCCGGTAACCACATACAATGCTGGGCATGGTGACTCACGTCCACCAACCATCAATACCACATACCACAGTGCCAGGCATGGTGGCTCATGCCTGTCATCCCAACACTCAGGAGGCAGAGGCAGGAGGATTGCTGAGTTCAAGGCTTGCCTGGGCTACATAGTGAGCTGAGGGCCAGCCTGAACTACAAAGCGAGACCCTGTCTCAAAAAAAAAAGAGATGAGAATCAAAGAGGGAAGATGAGAGAAGGAAAGAGATTAAAAAAAGAAAAAGCTGTATTACGTACATGTAACCCACTCCCCAAAATGACTGTAAACTGCATGTACTGCAAACATGTACACACTAAAAGAGAAAATAAAAGATCTCTGCTCAGTGTGATGGTTCATGCCTATACTCTTAGTACTCAGGATGCTGAGGCAGGAAATCACCATGAGTTCAAGGCCATCCATAGCTACACAGTGAATTCAATGACAGTCTGAATTACATTCTGATTCAAACAAAGCAAACCCCCCCCCCCAACACACCAGGTAAAACTCAGGACCTTGTGCTTGCAAAGCAGGTATGGTGCCACTGAATCCTCAGCCCTAAAACCTAACCTTTTTTTTTTTTCTTTTTGAGACAGGTCTCGCTTTGTAGTTCAGGCTGGCTCTGAGCTCACTATGCAGTCCAGGCAAGCCTCAAACTCAGCAATCCTCCTGCCTCTGCCTCCCGAGTGCTGGGATTATAGATGTGAGCCACCACGTCAGGCACTGTGGTATGTGGTATTGATTGCCGGTGGGCGTGAGTCTCCACGCCCAGCATTGTATGTGGTTTCCGGAGATCAAACTCAGGACCTTGCGCTTGCGAGGCAGGCACCAGAACCACTGAGCTAACCCTCCGGCTCCTAAAACCAAATCTTTATATTTGTTGCAATTTTGTTCTTTGACAACTTTCTCCAATGCACAAGACAGCCTCACCGAACAACAACAACAAAACCCTTTTTGGGTTCAAAAATCTATTTAATTGTACCACAGTTCAGAAAACTGTACTTTAGGGTGAGGCTATTGCTGATGATGAGCATCACTGACCTCTCCCATATGCACCGTACTGCAAACATCTCATTTAATCTCCAAAGTGTCCCTAAGAAATAAGTCAATGACTGTCCTTTTTATGAGTGAGGAAATTGAGACTCAAGAGAAGTAAGTCACTTGTCAAGGATCACTTAACTTAGTAATAACAGAAGTGGAATGTACACCCAAGACTATCTGGCCTTTTTATATATCAATTCTGGGTTGCTCCACCCACTCAGTGGGAACTGACTGATATTTGTTGCCACCATGGACAGCAGTGTCAGTACACTCAGGGAGGACAAGGCTATCAGCCAGAGAAGAGGTTCTCCCTGGTCTGTCTCAATCTGTCTGGCCTCACTTTCCCTTCTCTTCACACTGCAGAACAGTCCTTGGCTCCAAAGCTCAGCTCCTCTGCCAGCTCCAAGCTAGCGCCAGCCATTCTCCACAGGGAGGAAGCTTCTGGGTTCACACCTAGGTCTTACGCTCTCTCTTCCGTGGGGCCCTCCTTTCTGGGCAGGGTCCCTGGAGCCACAAAGTCACTTCACACTTCCTTTCAGATTAGGAAGGACCGGGGCCCCAGGTTGGTCACAGAACCTGTGTCTACGAAAGGGCTGAAAGTCCCAGAAAGCTTGAAAAAGTGACTGCTTTACAGGGTTGGGAAAAGAGCCATCTTGGGGTGGGAGTGGAGTGGAGGTGCAGCAGGTAGTCACCTGCTGGGTGTTGTACGAGCTGCAGGCCCTGGGAGGAATCCCTTAGGCTACTTGTGAACAGCAGCTCTGAAGGGCTTTCTGGGACCCATGGGGCCTGGAGAAGCAATCATGCACTCTGGGATTCTGGAGTATTCTAAAGCAGATGGGATTGTTTTTGAGATAAAAGTCTCCTATGTAGTGCAGGTTGGTCTTGAACCTGTATGATCCTGCCTTAGCCTCCTGAGTGGTAGGATTACAGGCATGTGTGTCTCCATGCCACTGTTGTTGCTGTTTTGTAAAGACTGAACCCAGAGCCTTAGTACTAGGCCAGTGGTGGTGAACCTATGGCATGTGTACCACAAACAGGCTATTTATACCATGGAAAGCTTTAAAAAGTTTGGCATCACCAGTGCATGACGGTACATCTCCAGCACTTCTCAAAAAAGAACACAAAATTTTTTTTTGATACAGGGTCTTACTTTATAGTTCAGGCTGGCCCTGAGTTCACTATGTAGCTCAGCCTGGCCTTGAACTCACAGCAATCCTCCTGCCTCTGCCTCCTGAGTGCTGGGATTACAGGCATGAGTCACCACACCCAGCACTGTGGTATGTGGTACCAGAGATCTAACTTGGGACCAGGTGCTTGCAAGGCAGGTGCCAGAACCACTGAGCTAAATCCCTGGCTCCCTTCTCAAAATTTCTGAGACAGGGACTTACTAAATAGTTGCCCAGGATGAGCTCAAATTTGGTATTCTCCTGCCTCAGTCTCCCAGAGCCCTGGTATTACAGGCATATGCCACCATGTTTGGTTTAACAAATGTGTTAATTGTTCTTGAATTCTTAATCTTCTCATGAATCTGACAGAAGCTCTCTCCCAGAAAAAAAAAACTTGTGAGTGCTGCATGTATTTTTGTGCACTACATACATTCTTTGTGCACAATTTCCAGGGAGCTTGGGAAACCTGAGATCCGTTCATAGAGCCCATTTAAGAATCTTCATCTAGAATGTTGTTTCCTAAGTATGGGACACATGTTCAAGATCAGTTTCAGGATAAAATGTTTCATACCCTGGTATCTGTATTTTACAGTTACTATGGCTTCTATTTGCCGGAACCTGCCGGACAAAACAGTGGGTTTGCGAAGTCGAGGGGTGCAGCTAAGAAAAGACAGAAGCCAGAATCGGGATCGGGAGGACCTCTCAGTCAACGCTGAGCAGGCCCCGAGTTTATTTTTCAACGCTCTTTCATAGTATTTCTAGCTAGAGTGCCCACGTGTGAATTTTTACAATTAGTAAGGTAAATAGTAGTAAAAAAAATCGACAGTTATCACGAACCTGATTCACAGGTGGCGTAGAGATAAACTTGTCTACCAGAGAACATCTAAGAATTTATGGAATGTGCTCTCCCTATCCTTAAACTTTTTTCCAGGCAATTAGCAGGTCCCTTATCTTATGCTAAAATCCAGCTGTGACTCTCAAGGCTCAGGTCTTTGTTATTCTTTAAACATCTCCCTATTTTCTACTCTTGAGAAGTTACTTCTCTTTGTCATTTTATTTTATTTAATCACTAATGCAATATCTTTTACCATTAGTGCATGGTCAGTAAATCTAGCAGATTGTAAAGCAACTTAATCAGTAAGGAAAGAACAGCAAATTCCTAACAGAAGGAGCAATGGAAGGCGACCCTAGGTCAGAGGTTGTTTACCTCTTGTCGCCACTGATCTGGCATCCCAAGGCAGCAACTAGACAGATCCTGTAATTCAGGATGAGGTTGCAGTTCTCCTGGGAGCTGGGCAGCAACGTTCACAGTGCAGACCTCCTCACTGCGAGTTAGGGCAGCACCCAGTGCAGTTCTCCCGGCCTCATAGTGACGACCCCCAGGTCGCTTCCCACATCTATTTATGGCAAGTTATAAATTACATTTATATTACGATATTAATTTTATTTTCTAAAAATATACTTACTAGGGCTGGGGATTTAGCTCAGTGGTTCCAACACCTGCCTCACAGGCACAAGGTTCCAAGTTCAGTCCCTAGTAACCACATACCATAATGCTGGGCATGATAACTCACACCTACCAGCAATCAATACCACACACCACAATGCTGGGCATGGTGGCTCACGCCTGTAATCCCAGCATTCAGGAGGCAGAGGCAGGAGGACTGCTCTGAATTCAAGGCTAGCCTGGGGTACATGGTGAGCTCAGGGCCAGCCTGAACTACAAAATGAAATCCTGTCTCAAAAAACAAAACAAACATAAATAAAAACACTTACTAGCTGGGACTGGCGGTACACACCTGCCATGAAGCAGGAAGATTTTACTTTTGAGCCCAGTCTGAGCAACTTAGCTAGACTTTCTCGCAAAGCAAAAACTGGCTGGGAACATAGCTCAGCATAAAAGTTCTAGATTCAATCCTCAGTATTGTAAAAATAGTAATAAATTACAATTAAAAATAGACTTATTAACCAGACATGGAATAGATGCTTGTGATCTTGCCACATACGAGGATGAGGCAGGAGGGTCTTGGTTGAGGCTAATCTGGGCTACACAGCAAGTTTTAAAAAATCAAAAACCCGGGCCGGAGGGTTAGCTCAGTGGTTCCGGCGCCTGCCTCGCAAGCACAAGGTCCTGAGTTTGATCCCCGGTAACCACATACAATGTTGGGCGTGGAGACACGCCCACCAACAATCAACACCACATACCACAATGCCGGATGTGGTGGCTCACGCCTGTCATCCCAGCACTCGGGAGGCAGAGACAGGAGGATTGCTGAGTTCGCGGCGGCTTGCCTGGGCACCATAGTGAGCTCAGGGCCAGCATGAACTACAAAGCGAGACCCTGTCTCAAAAAGCAAAAAAATAAAAAAATAAAAAACCCCTAAAGAATTTAAATGACACCTGTCTGAGTAATGCTCAGGACAGTCAGTATGCAAAAACATATACTGCCCAGGTGATCCTCAGGGTAAATTGTTAAGTGGTTAAGAGCATGCGAACTGGAAGCCCATAGGCCACACTAAATTTACATTTTAAAATGAGTGCTTTTCCTATAAAAATAGCTCAGATTTCTCATCTTTCTTTAAAATCAGAAAAATTAGCCACACTAGGCCAGCATTTGTACAAGCCAACACTTGCCTGGTACATTTAAAGCGGTTTTCCCACTTACTCCAGTCCCTATGCCTACTACTGTGACCCATCAGACTTCATTCATTGATGTTGTGTGCTGACCGCTGTGTTTCTATCCCTTCAAACCACAAACCGATGACAGCAAGTGAGTTCGTTTCCAGTTGACCAGAAGCTTCTTGAGGATGTGACTATAACTGACTCTAGGTACAAATAAGCACCAAAATATTGCACAGTACTTCTCTTTGATAGCCAGTGTTTATACCCTGCCTCGCTAGGAACATCTACCTCGATAGGCAATGAACCAACTTTACAGGAATGAGTGATCAAGGAATCTTAAAAACATGAACGTTTTTGATTCTTAGAAATGGTTCTCACCAAAAAAGGTCTTAAGGAATAAACACAGGCCAGAAAGATACTAGTTTCTGACACTACCCTTTTTTTGCATTTTAAGAAAATAATCCAGGGGCCTGGGATGTGGTAGAGAATTTGCCTAGCATTTGTGAGGTCCTGGGTTCTATCGCCAGCACCGTTAAAGAAAAGAAAAATCAAGAGCCGCCTGAGATGAGATGAGCAGGGCAAATGCAGGGAAGGGGATTTCCCTGCACTTCCCTAGGGAAGGGCAGGTGCCACAAATACAGAAGAACTAATTATTTAATAATCCTATTATTGATTTAAAAAACTATAAAATGCCATTTTAAATTCCTCATTTCCCAAAAAAGCAAATGTACTACTCAGCTAAATGTATGAAGGTAACACTGAGGTAGCCATCCAGACCTAGAACTTTTCCACTTATTAAAGGCATGTCCTTAGGAAAATCAATTCTCTAATCTGTAAAATCAGGTCATAAGATCTGGTAGTTTTAAAATTTAATGAATATTTATTCAATACCAGACTTTGGTCCCAATGCTGAAGATAGAGTAGTAAACAAAACAGGCACAGGAGAAAGACAATCACTAAACAAACCAATCCATGAGATAATTCCTTTGAAGGAATATAAAAGGCAAATACAATGGAGGAAATAGGAGTTACAAGGATTAACTCAAGAGTGGTGAAGAAGGCAAGAAGATAGAGGAATTCATGAAAGTAATATCTGAGCTGAAATCTAAATGAAATGGCTCTGTTAAGACAGAAGAGGAAAGATGTCCCAGGCATGGCTGTTTTGAGGAATAACTGAGACAATGGCAGCAAAGTACTGAAGTTAGTGGTAAGCAACCACTCAGTAACCAGCTGTTACTCTCATTACTTCATTCACTGTACTCTCGGCTCTTTTATTCAAACAAAGAGAAGCTAGCCAAGCCACAGACAGGAGGGACCAATCGATCCTCAACTAGGTTCAGGTTCTGGCCTCATCAGTAGATTCCACAGGTCTGGATTTTAGGGCCATTAAACCAGCCTAACTTATTTTTCCTCAGAACAGATGCTGTACAGAAATATTCACTTCAGGGCCAGAGGGTTAGCTCAGTGGTTCCGGCGCCTGCCTCGCAAATGCAAGGTCCTGAGTTCCATCCCCCATAACCAATACAATGCTGGGTGTGGAGACTCACGCCCACCGGCAATCAATACCACATACCACAGTGCCGGGCATGGTGGCTCATGCCTGTAATCCCAGCACTCAGGAGGCAGAGGCAGGAGGATTGCTGAGTTTGAGGCTTGCCTGGGCTACACAGTGAGCTCAGAGCCAGCCTGAACTACAAAGTGAGACTATGTCTCAAAGAAAAGAAAAGAAAAGAAAAAAGAAAAAAGAAAAGAAAAGAAAAGAAAAGAAAAGAAAAGAAAAGAAAAGAAAAGAAAAGAAAAGAAAAGAAAAGAAAAGAAAAGAAAAGAAAAGAAAAGAAAAGAAAAGAAAAGAAAAGAAAAGAAAAGAAAAGAAAAGAAAAAGAAATATTCACTTCAAAATCCTAATACCACTACTAAAAACATACAGAAGAGGGCCGGAGGGTTAGCTCAGTGGTTCCGGTGCCTGCCTTGCAAGCGCAAGGTCCTGAGTTCGATGCCTGGTAACCACATACAATGCTGGGCGTAGAGACTCACACCCACCAGCAATCAATACCACATGCCACAGTGCCGGGCATGGTGGCTCATGCCTGTAATCCCAGCACTCAGGAGGCAGAGGCAGGAGGATTGCTTAGTTCGAGGCTTGCCTGGGCTACATAGTGAACTCAGAGCCAGCCTGAACTACAAAGTGAGACCCTGTCTCAAAAAAAAAAAAACAAAAAAAAAATACAGAAGAGAAGCAATAATTGCTTTAATTGATATACATTTGTTGCACCTAAGGGAAATTCTTGTTCCCCACCTTTGTTCTTCAGAGTTGTCTCTGCTTAAACTGTTAAGTTTCTAGTTATATGATTAACCTGAAAGTCATGTATGGAGGTTCAAAAACACACTACAGACATTTTAAGTCTTGTTCAAATCTTCCCAATGGTTCCATAAATGACAATTATTGATAAAATGCACTGAGTACTATGTGCCATATGCTGTGCTGAGAACTTTAATTCATGTAATACTCTCAATACACTTATGTTATGATTTTAAATTTACTTACTTTACAGATCAAAAGTCTGCAGTTCAAAAATCTTATAAATAACCATGTGGAAACTGAAATCCAGATTCACTCTGCTCCTCAATATCTTGTTTTAATCACCAATCTACATCTGAAAAAATATCTCCAATAACCATGTTCTCATCCATTAGACTACTACCTCCTTAGAGGCAAATCCTCAACCAAGAAGGTCACAGACACTGGGAAGATGACCTCACCTGAGCAAAAACCCAGCTGGCTTAACACTCCCAAGTCCACCCAGAGTCCCTTTCCCTTTAACAGAAGTCTGCATTGCCTGAGACCTCACCTTTGGGGAGAAGAGTTGTTTAATTCAGAAGATTTCTCTCCCTTCCTGAAATCTTATCCTGAAGCAGACCCAATGCTCAGGACAGGATCAGACACATATAGAATCCTTGGTTAAAACCTTAATTTTAAGAATTAGTTAGGCTTCTGGCGCCAGCCTCACAAGTGCAAGGTTGAAGCAGGAGAACTTCTAAGCATTTAAGGCCAGCCTGAATTACATATAGTGAGTTTAAGGCCAACCTAAACTACATAGTGAGACTGCGTAAACAAACAAAGAGAGACAGAGACAAAGACAGAGACAGCAGAGCATTAAACCAAGACTGAGAAACTCTCCTTCACGACTACACTAGTATGTAGCTTCACTATGAGGCCAATCTTGCTTCAGAGATATCCTTTCACTGAAGAGGTCACCTCAATAAAAATCTGTAAATCCATCTGCTATGTGGTAGTACAAGATGAGGTAACTACGAGGTACCTAACTTCCAGAGACCCTCATTCGAAAACACCCCAGGTCAACCGCTGAGCTTTAGGAATCACTGGCAGCTGGGTGGTCCTCCATAACCAGGCAGGTAAGACTTCCAGCTCTGTGAGCCTCCCCCAGCCTAGCTGTCTGCAAAAAAAAAAAAAAAAAAAAAAAAAAAAAATCCGAGCAAACGCTCTCAGAACCACTGAGTTCATGCACCAATGGGAGGAATCTGGTGTTTGCAATAAACCAATAAGGACGTACTGCATAAGTGGGGCAGGAGGGCAGGGCCTGAGCACTAGGAAGTTGAGGCTGGCACCCAGCAGCTTAGATGCACCACAGCTTCTGCAGCTGCTACACCTTTCTAAGCAGTCACACCAGCACCTCCCCAATAGAGCATTACGATCTTTCGGCCCCTGCTGTAGGGTGAGAAAGTCCAAGTCCTCCCAACATGGTGGAATTATCCTGCTGTGCGGTTTACACAACCTTCGCTTCTCAGACCTGTGCTTTCTAGGAGACTGTACTGGCCAGCCAATCTAGGTAAGAGGTTCCCTAGCCCTCAGCGCCAGCCTTGTCCCCAGGTGGCCATGTGCAACCTAGAGGTCAAGATTGAAAATGCAGACCTGTCAGAAGAGATGCAACAGGATTTGGTGGGGTGTGGTACTCCAGTGCTAGAGCAATCAACAGAAAAGGACACTGCAGCCCACATTAAGGTGAGGAGGTCAGGGCTCACTGCTAGTCACGATTTTTGTTCTTTCTCTCATACCTCTGTCCCCATGACGCCGAGCAGGCAGCATGAGGCAGAGGTTTCCAGGAAGGACTCAAATGAATCATGCACTCCTCTTCAGACCAGTCCTTCAGCACCTGAAGTTTGATTTTATTATCTTCACGGGGAAAGCAGCACCTAGCAAGATCAGGGAGCTGTGTAGGATTCCCCCTCCAGTAGGATTCCCACAAGAGAATCCAGCTGGGGTGTTTCAGGCTGCCCTGAGGGAAACTCATCAGCCTCCCAGTGGGGAGCTGGTTGGCAGTTAAGGGGAAGTGAGGAGTCCTGGTGGTTGGGGCAGCAGTGGGAGCTTGGTAAATGGCAGTTTGTAGATTGCTTGGCAGGACAGCCAACTTAGAGCTATGTTTGCTAGAAGGGAAGGGAGCTGATAGTTTTAACCTAGAAGGGTTTTCAGTGAGAATGTCAAAATGAAAGGCTTCAGACATAAAAAGAAACCAATACCTTTTTTGACACAGTGCAATTCACTTAGGTTGTAGGGATGTAATTCCCCCAACACATTTAGGATTTCACACTTCTTGTGATGCAAGTGTAGCCAAATTTTCCATGAATTGTAATACTTTTCTCTTACAGAAACCTAGTAAAGAAATTAACACAAGTATTAATTCTAAGTATTAAAACATGTATCAATTTCTTTACTACATTACTCGGTTTATTACGTTCTTTACTAGGGAGAGATGCATGAGGAAGAGTTGTTTCTGCAATTTGCTAATCTGGTGGTGGACCATGGAGTAGATCAGCTCCATTAGTATATGCAGAAAGTAGTCTACCTAAATTGTAATTATGGGTAAGATTTGGGCAGATGGCTGTCAAATTCTGTTTCCAACATTCTTATAGGAACAATGACAAACCCATAAGTTTAAATTCTAATACTAAACTGGTTTAAATGCTAATTGAAGCTTTGTCATTTGGAAGTCTTCATAGAGGGGCAGTACAATTAAGGTTTTTGGGACGCAGAACTGGAATTAAATGGTGTACTAGGCCAAATTTTTATAATTTTCTTGGATCTAGGATACACTGCAAATATAGGACAGTTTAATACTATTTACTCAGAACATGATAAACCATGGGTCATGGTGGTACACACCTGTAATACTTGCACTTAGGAAGGAGGTTGAGGCAGGAGGATTGCCACAAATTTGGGACCAGCATGGGCTACACAGCTCAAGATCAAACTGAACTGCATGGTGAGGCACTGTCTCAGAGAGAGAGAGGGGAGGGGGAGGGAGGGAGAGGGGAGGAAAAATGATTAAACCATAACTGTTAATATTACCTGTACCTGGTGAGTATTACAGAAATTATGAAGGTGTAATGACCATTGTAAAAAGGAAGTTGGCCTTCGTGGCATGCGCCTGTAATCCAAATTCTTGGGAGGGTGAGGCAGGAAGATTTCTGCCAGTTTGAGGCCAGCCACAGGTACATAGTGAGTTCAAGGCCATTTGTAAATACATAGTGAAACTGCCTCAAAATAACCCCACAAAAAAAAAAAATGAAAAAAATCATCATTGTAACAAAGTGCCTTGCCTTCGAAGGCTGACCTTTCTGCCTCTGACCTCCTCCATAGCTCCCAACCCATCTTAGTTCAGACCACAGACACTGTCTGCATCATAAGAGCCAGGGAACATTGTTTCATTCTAAGAACTTGGAGATGCTAACCCTCCTCCTTTGTGACCCTTCAGCTTGGGTTTATTCAGGAGGCAAACTCTGACCTTTGGTTAACACAAAAATTGTGTGGGAACCCCTGCTTTGTCAAGAGTTTAATAAGTACAATCCTACTTAGCACTGCAACTTCAGTAGTGATGTCCAAGTAATATGGAACATTGCAGAGTGCCTATAAATGACATGCTGTGAATAGGTAACAGGTTTACTGAAGGACTAGAGCAGTATATATCATAACAGAACAAGACACCACAACCATTTATAAAACCAAACTGACTAAGCAAAAAACCATCATTAAGGATGCATTTAGAACCATCTGGTAGAGATTTCTTATCCCTACAGGACCCAGTTCCTGATTCTCAATTGCTTCTGGTATTTGTTCTCACCCTAATACATTAAAATGTAATGTGCAGTAGCCTTTTAATCAAAACAATACTGTAGATGGAGACTGAAAACTGACCGCTGTTGCTTTACATCTGACAACTGTTACAGGTATTCCGATGCTATACTACCATGTTACTGTCAGCTTCCTTGAACACATGAGTTATTCACTGTAGTCATGGTCTGACATTTTTTATTAGATACTTATATTCAGGGTCACAAAGTGAGTGCTTATCAGTAGCATATAAATTTAGAACCCAGAATGATAGTAAGGTTGAACAACCAAATTGTCTACGTGGGTATTTGAGACAATGACACACCTTTACTTTCTGATAGTTTTGTTTCATGTACAAAAGTAAGCAGTGTATGAAACTGCCCTCAGGCTGTAAGTGTATATTATTTTTAAACTGATTTTATTAATACATTTTATATACACATTATGATCACAATCAACATTGAGACTTTGTACCAGTACCTGACAAAACTTAATTCTCATTTTCTCCATTCCCCTGCCCCTATAAGTACGTATTAAACAAAAAGATTTCATACCTTAGACATAATGATAGCATTTCTAAGGTATCATTATGCATGTGAATATTTTAAATCCCACCAAACTCTGAACCACTTCTGTCCTCAAGCACAGGAGATATGTTTTTTTTTTTTTTCTGAGACAGTGTCTCACTTTGTAGTTCAAGCTGACCCTGAGCTCACTATGTAGCCCAGGCAAGCCTCGAACTCAGCAATCCTCCTGTCTCTGCCTCCCGAGTGCTGGGATTACAGGCGTGAGCCACCACGTCCGGCATTGTGGTATGCGGCATTGATTGTTGGTGGGCGTGTCTCCACACCCAGCATTATATGTGGTTACCGGGGACCAAACTCAGGACCTTGCGCTTGCGAGGCAGTCACCGGAACCACTGAGCTAACCCTCCGGCCCCCCAAGGTATTCTTGATTTTATGTATATCATATAATAAATTCCTATAATTTTAGTCCCTTTTTATCTTCAGATCATATCAGATAATAGACTACATAATTTTAAAACCATTCCAATGCCCTAACTGTGGTATGAAGAAAATTATTTCATAATAAAATGCAAATATGTAAAGCCCTGTGGACAATACAGATATAATAAATATATGCAGCAACATAAAGAATCACTTACTTCTGCAAATGCAGACTGAATCAATTGTGAATACTAAGTAAAATATCATGAAGCATATTGCTATATATGCCATGTTTTCCCAAAATGGCAAACTCTTGGTAAAGCTCTAAAATGCCAGAACATTATTCATTTCAATTTAAGTAGCACTTGGAGACACAGAAAATGCTTTGTGTTTACATGTAAAAATATTTCAGATTCGGATAATTAAAGGAGCTTCAAATGCAAATGTGAGAAGTTATTCGATACACTGCAATGTTCTACACAATTCATCTAGGCAACCTGACCCCTGCCCATTTAGTGCCTAACATCAGCGTGTGCTATGATGACAACTAAAAATACTCTCACAAATTTCATATTCCTCAACACCTTGGTACCTGCCTTAGCTGAGAACTACTGAGGTAAGTGAATGAATATGAATATATGTATGCTCATATGAATGACTAGGCTAGGAGATTTAAAAACCATTGGCATGCAACTACATATTTACCTTAATTAGCATTTTTGTTACTGCAAAGTAATATGTTATAGTTGCAATTCATCATAAGAGATCAAAACAGAAGTAGTTATGAAAACAAGTTTTTTTCTGGTACCAGGAATCAACCTTGCACTTGCCAGGCAGGCGTGGTGCTACTGAGCTACATCTACAGCCTCCATGAAAATAAGTATTATATGTAAGCACACTACAAATATATGTAAATAACTCAAATACAAACAAGAATGCAAATATATGTATTAAGACAAAAACCATGATTTCAAATATGCAGCTGAAAATAAAATAGGAATATCTGAAAATTGGATTGTCCTGGACCAGAAAACTACTCACCACTACCAGACTGTACAGTTAAAATCTCTCAGATAATAACAAGCTGTAAGAGGACCAAGAATATAGCTCAGCAGTGCAGCGCCTCCCTGGCAAATCCAAGGCCCAAAGTTTGATTTCCAGTACAAAAAGAAAGAAAAGAAAAAGTCATTAGTGCTTTCATACTGTTTTCAACTGCTATAAACAAAAAATGTTTAACTACTTTATTCTCCAAAATGTTCAAGTCTTTAAAAAGGCAATAAAGTGATAACTGCAGTAGAACCTTCAAAAGAAGTGTTATTAAATTTCAAGGCGGCCCGGAGGGTTAGCTCAGTCGTTCCGGCGCCTGCCTCGCAAGCGCAAGGACCTGAGTTTGATCCCCGGTTACCACATATAATGCTGGGCGTGGTGGCTCACGCCTGTAATCCCAGCACTCAGGTGGTAGAGACGGGAGGATTGCTGAGTTTGCAGCGGCTTGCGTGGGCACCATAGTGAGCTCAGGGCCAGCCTGAACTACAAAGCAAGACCCTGTCTCCAAAAAGCAAAAAAAAAAATTTCAAGGCACTGGGCCAGGGATTTAGCTCATTGGTTCCAGCTCCTGCCTAACAAACTCAAGGTCCCTGGTTTAATCCCAGCAACCACATGCAACAATACTGGGCATGGTGACTCACACCCACCAGCAGTCAGTACCACATACCACAGTGCGAGTGTGGTGGTTTACGCCTGTAATCCCAGCAACTTGGGAGGGAGAGACAGGAGGATTGCTGAGTTCAAGGTTTGCCAGGGCTACATAGTGAGGTCAAGGCCAGCCTGAACAAGACAGTGAGACCCTGTCTCCAAAAAAAAAAAAAAATTCAAGGCATTTTACAGATGAGACACTATTACACAGTACAATGACTACTGAAAGCAATTATGTACTTGTACATTTCAGACAAGATAGGTGTGTTCAGGGCCAGAGGGTTAGCTCAGTGATTCTGGCACCTGCCTCGCAAGCGCAAGGACCTGAGTTCGATCCCTGGTAACCACATATAATGCTGGGCATGGAGACTCACACCCACCAACAATCAATGCCGCATACCACAATGCCAGACGTGGTGGCTCAAGCCTGTAATCCCAGCACTCGGGAGGCACAGACAGGAGGATTGCTGAGTTCACGGCGGCTTGCCTGGGCACCATAGTGAGCTCAGGGCCAGCCTGAACTACAAAGTGAGACCCTGTCTCCAAAAAGCAAAAACAAACAAACAAACAAAAAAGATAGGTGTGTTCAGGGTGGTATGTATGGCTGTAGACTGTACTTTTACATTTCAAAAAGCTAAAATGATTTTTAAAGTTTTGCCATCAACAAAAAAGTTCAAGGACGTGAGTTATGTTTAACTTAAATATTATGCAATATATACATGTGTTGAATATGCACATT
>PVIC010027748.1:0-23313 GCA_004025085.1 Thryonomys swinderianus
ATGAGGACTGAACTGATTTATGTGAGGAGCATCCTAAGCAGAGAGGAGACAGAAGCTAGAAGGAACTGGTGTGTTTGATAAAGATTCTGTGGGACCCTGGAGTAAAGTGGGGGTGCAGAGACTCCAGGGCATAAAAGTCAGAGATAATGTAGGGGAGGAGCTAAGAGGAAGCATTGAGATTGTTGTGACAACTAGGACTTTCCTCTGAAATGAGTAGAAAGTCACTTTGAAACGGCAGCAGAGAAGTGATACAATTCAAATTTTACTTGAAAAGGATCTGTTCTGTTAAGAACCAGATTGAGGAAAATGTGTAAACACAGTGATGAAAAGATACTTAGTGCATCAGTAATAAAAGATAAGAGCTTGGATGGAACTAGTGAGTTTTGAATTGGGTCTTGAAATTGGGGGGGGGGGGTGGCACTGATTTCTCAAGTTCTTTATGTATTCTAGGCAGTAGTACTTTGTCTGAGAACAGCTGGTAATTTTTTTTTCCCCCCAACTTGTAAGTTGTCTTTTCTCTTGGTTGGTGGTTTCTCTTGCTGTGCAGAAGCTTTTCGGTAAGATGAGACACCGGTTGTTGCTTCTGCTAGTTCCTGTGCTGCTGAGGTTTTGTTCTTAACCTGTGTCACTGTCTCCAAGAGTTTCACCTAAGTTAACTCCCAGCAGGTTTAGTGTTTCTGTTTTATAATCCACTTTGATTTTAGTTTAGTGAATGGTAAAAGGCATAAATCTAGCTTTAGTATTTGGCAGGATGAAACCCAGTTTTTCTAGCACCACGTATTAAAGAGGCTGGCTTTTCCTTGAGTCTGTTTGGCTCTTTTGTCAAAGATGATGCATAGACTGGTATAACTATTGTGAAATCATTCAGGGTATCCCTCAAGAGGCTAGGGTTATAGGTCCCATTTGACCCTGCTCTTTCCCTGCTAGGTATATACATGAAATAATTAAACTCATATATAACAAGCACATATGTGCACCCATGTTTATAGGAGCACAGTTTGTAGTAGCTAAATTTTGGAAACACTTCAAATGTCCATTCACCTGGAGACTGGATAAAGACGATATTTGTTTTTTGTTTGTTTGTTTCTTTTTAATAAAACAGAGTCTTACTTGCCATAAGGAATGATTAAATAGACACATTTATACTTAAATGAATGTACCTTGAGGACATACCCATAAGAGAAATAAATAAGACACAGATGTTTAAATCCTGCATTATTTCTCTTATATGAGAAACTAAAGGTGTAAATGATGTCCAGAATGTGTGATAGATATTGTGAAATAGGAACAAAAGGTTCAAAGGGAAAAAGAAAGGGAGTACGGGCGCGTGAAGAAGGGAAAGAAAATTTTCAATAATAAAAACAAAAAAATGGAAATAAATTTTATGTATGTAAGGGTTTGGAGGGTGGTAGGGAGGGCAGGGGAATGGAAAAAATGAGAATCAAGATGTGCCATATGTGGATACAAATTTTTAATATTGAATGTGACCATAATGTATATGTAAAATGCACCAATAAACTCCATCTAAAAAACAATCAGATTCAGAATGGGTGGCGTGATTGAATGTCAAGAGTTCCTATGAATAGCTAAATAGATTAGACAGACCACTTCCCAAATGTAGCTGTTACAAATTGTTCTGCTGTAACATCGGTATGAGTGTATTGCTGTAGTTTGGTGTCTTTCAGAAGGATCCCTACAAATGAGTGGATAAAGAAAATCTAGTAAAGGACCAGAGATTTAGCTCAGTGGTTCCAGCTCCTGCTTAATAAGCACAAAGTCCTGGTTCGGTCCCCTGTAACCAGATACAACCATACTGGGCGTGGGGACTCATGCCCACTAGCAATCATTACCACATACCACAGTGCCAGGCATGGAGGATCATGTCTGTAATCCCAGGATTTGGGAGGCAGAGGCCAGAGGATTGCTGAGTATGAGGTTTGCCTGGGCTACATAACAAGCTCAGGGCCAGCCTGAACTACAAAGAGAGAGTGTCTCAAAAAAAAAAAAAGATCTAGTATATAAACCAACAGAGTAGTCTTCTGCCATAAAGGTGAGCTCGACTCATTTGCAGGGAAGTTGATACACCTTGAGATCCTTAGCATAATGTTAAATGAAATAAATCAGTCAAGCTTAAATACAACTTGTTTTTTCTTTGAGAAGCCCACTATGCAAATAAAGAGAAAAATGAAAGATAGATAATTGGAAATAGAAAAATAGATCTTTTGAAAATTGGATGGGGACCAAGGGATGGAGGAAGGAGACATAAGAGTAGTGGGAGGTGATAAATATAGATATGAGATGTATTGTGCACTGTACCAGCTCACCATGAGGAATATAATCATTATGTACTGCAAACATTGCTAATAAAAGTTTTTTTTTAGGGGGCAGGAGATTTAGCTCAGTGGTTCCAGCACCTGCCTTGCAAGTGCAAGGCCCTGAGTTCGATCCCCGGTAACCACATACAATGCTGGGCGTGGAGACTCACGTTCACCAGCAATCAATACCACATACCACAGTGCCGGGCGTGGTGACTCAGGCCTGTAATCCCAGCACTTGGGTGGCAGAGACAGGAGGATTGCTGAGTTCCAGGTTTGCCTGGGCTACATGGTGAGCTCAGGGACAGCCTGAACTACAAAGCGAGACATCTCCAAAAAAAAAAAAAAATTTTTTTTTTAAACTAGAAGAAAAGAATTCCTATGGACTGGATATACAGTATGTAAGAATGGGCAGGTCAGTTTGGATGGGCTGGATGGAAGGGTGCCAAATGCCTTGTTTCGGAAAGGCTTGGCTTAAATAACTTAAATGTCCAGGTACAATTTAAACAGCCCCATATACAAGTTTACAATACAAGGGAAAATGCTCTATGTTGTCTATTTCTTACAGAGTTCCTCCTGGAAGTTACGAGCCAATGGGTCATTCACTTCCTTGAATGACACGCTGTCCCCAGACTTCATGTGAGAGTGCCTTGTTCTTCTCTTGCACTTTGTCACACCAACACACATAGGGCACCGTTTTTTGTTTGTTTGTTTGTTTTGTTTTGTTTTGTTTGAGACAGGGTCTCGCTTTGTAGTTCAGGCTGGCTCTGAGCTCACTATCTAGCCCAGGCAAGCCGCCGCGAACTCAGCAATCCTCCTGTCTCTGCCTCCCGAGTGCTGGGATTACAGGCGTGCGCCACCACACCTGGCATTGTGGTATGCGGTGTTGATTGCTGGTGGGTGTGAGTCTCCATGCCCAACATTGTATGTGGTTACCGGGGATCGAATTCAGGACCTTGTGCTTGCGCGGCAGGCGCTGGAACCACTGAACTAACCCTCCGGCCCAGGGCACTGTTGTTTTTACCGATGCAGAATTGTTTCCCCGGAAAACATGGTGTTTGCTGCGAGTTGTATGTGCAAAGAACACTTATTTTTCCTTTAAGTCTCTGTCAACCATGCACTGTCCTCCTTTATTCTAAGATAATAGAATGACCCCATGCACGTGCTTCCAGGGGAGGATCAGAAAGAGAGACAGACAGACAGACAGACAGACAGACAGACAGACAGACAGACACAGACATACAGAGAAAGAGACAGAGAAACAGAGACAGAGGTTTGTCATGGCCACTCCAATCACTAAATAATTGATCAAACCTAAAATGCTTTACATTCAATTTAGAAGTAAAGATAGTTATGTCACATTTATACACACTTACATATGTCTACAAGTAGTCCTATCCATCGAGAGGGGAGAGGGTGGGATGTTTCATGGAAGGTTGGTTAGCACAAAAATTTATATTTGATGAAGACAAAATACAGTAAATATAGGCTATTGGTACCAGTGTTTCTGTTGTCTTTATTCCTAACATTTTAATCTGTTAAATAGTGATATTTTAAAATTATGGCTTTTTTCCCTATCTTTACTCACAATGAAATCTGTGCTACTTATGTATTACAATTTTGGTAGCAAAAGGAATGTAATGAACATACCTGCTTTGCAAACGCGAGGTCCTAATTTTGATCCTAGTGCTGAGGAAAAAAAAAGAAAATCATGAAGGAGGTTATTTAAATGTGATAACTTTATATTGAGTTTTTCTTTTCATTCTAAGAATGAGAGAATTCTGGGTTAGTTTTTCAGGTATCTAAAATTGGATATGTAATTACATTTATTAAATGTTAAAGAATCCACAGGTTTTAAAAAATATTTCTCCAAATGATCCAAAACGTTATGAAAATAAAATAACTTGACAGTTGTTTGTCATTTACTCTCTATGTTTTGGCGCTGTGCTATGTAATTCAATGAATACTACTATGCTATAAAGGGTGGAAACTCTTATGCAGCCTTTGGTCCTCATGAGTTTATTCATATAAAACAGCTGTATTAGAACATGAGCTGGAAGGAAATAATTTAATAATAAGACATTTGGTGTACAACACGTTTTCTATAACTTTGATATTATTTATTTAATCAATGACATAATCATTTACATTGATATTCATGGTTCAATTATGCAAAATGTTTTAGAATATTTCTGAAGATAATTATGAATATTTTTCTAACATGGACAAATTTCTACAAATATTTTCTATGTACCAGTAACATAATATATCATTGTTTTAATAATATAAATAACTTTAATAGAGATCTATTCTTTAGAAATATTTTCATAATATGTGTCATGTAGATGATGCGCTACCTACCAGTGCTTTAAATTTGTACTATAAATTCAGTTTTTATTTCTTTATCTTAGTTTAAAATAAATCCAGCTTACAGAGTGGCTATAAGAATTGTAAGTTTAATCTTTGGTTTTCCAGGGCTACTTCAGATAAATTTCAGAATAAGTTGCTAACATTATTGCCAATTTTTATCATTTAGACATGAAATGTTCCCCAGCAGTCTTGTGTGTAGAGGAGGCTTTTTAGGAAGGTGTCTAGATCATGGGGACCCTAGACCAGCAATGGATTCATCTTTGGCGAGTTCAGTCTAAAGCATATTGTAAAGCAGTTGGACCTGGTTGGACAAAGTGCTGTCACTGGCAGTGTGGTTTTGCATGGCATATTTTTGTCCTCATCACCTTCCTTCTTTCTGTCTTCTGAGTGGCCTGGGTTGAGTGGTTGTCCTCCATCATGTCTTCCACCATTATGCTTCTCCTTTGAAGCCAGCTACCATAGACTGAACCTCCCAAACCCTGAAACAAATTAAATCTCTTCTCCTTTAATTTCTAGGTGTCTTTTATTGTTTCTCAGCAATAGAAAGACTCATCTACCAGTAAAAATAATACCAAAAAGACAAATTACTACTAATAAATACTACACTAAAAACTTCAATGTGTTGTTTTGATTGGCACAAAAGTATCTTTCAGGGAAAAGAAGAATCTATTGAAAATCACCAGCTACAATTATTGTTTTTCAGTCTCTCAAGGTTGCTCAATATATAGTGTGTATGTTTCTTCAGACACATGATAAATACTTACTGAATTATTATTTGTAGGAGAATTGCTGCTAATTTTCAGGGACTGGGACATTAAGGTTGACATGAAAATAAAATGAAAAGCATTCATCTTTCTCACAAAATGATGTTAAAATTAAAAGACTTAGATATTTGCTAATGTTAGGAATACCATACTAGTATTTGAACACTATGTGTTAAAGCAGTAATTGAGGCTGAAAAGGGAAACAAAAAGCATTTAGCATAATAATACAAAGTAAACTTCTCATGAAACCAGTATATATTAATAATTTTAAAAACTGAGTTAGACAATCAAAACTGAACAATATCAAGTAAAGTGGAAAACTGCCCATTCACAGTACATTCACAGTACATCTGAAACACATGAATGCTATCTAAGAAACACCAATTTTCCAGTGATTTTGGAAGATATTTTGCTACTTCAAATGGGCAATTGTTATACAAGCAATTCCCTAGAACATGAGACACTTAAGTCATTAAAATCATTCTCAGTTGCCATTTTTTACTGTATAGAAATAGCCTTAATGTATCTCCCATTATCTATAGATGAATCACAAATCAAACATGTTAGCTAAGTAAATGCAGCACAAATTGAAAGTTTCCTGAGCAAACCGGGGTTTCTCCCTTGTCCATTTTCTTCTAGAACAATCTAAGCATAACAATTCTTGTATTTTTAAACTCCACAATTTATGTACAAAAGCACACCAGATGATCTAGTAGTGTAAGGTTTTTGTGCTTTAAATATTTGAGCAGTAGTTTAAGCGAGGCTAGTTACAACTTAGTTAAATTAATACAATTTTATTTCAGAGAGAAAAACTAAATTTATTAACCAATATTTCTCAGTTCTTAATCTCTTTTTGCCCATGTCAAGTATTTAAAACTGATGACACATTTGCTTATAGCTTTTAATTCTGAAAATCTAATAAGATGAAACCAACACTTTTTATTCAAAAAATCAAATGATAAAATTCTTAATGTATTATTTCTCAGTATAAAAATGACCTAACTTTGTATTGACTTTTTAAATAAAAATTAAAACCTATTAGGTTCTGGCGTGCAACTGTCACTGTTATGTATTATGATTCTAGGCTTTCTCATTAACATAATTTTAATTTCAGAATATTTTTATTATAGCTCAAATGTATTTTAAACTGATACTACACTTGATCTTAGCCAAAAGGCCGAGAAGCGATCAAATGTATTTTAAATTGAAATAAATGTTGCTCCCTTTTCTTAGAAATGAGTAAAATCAAGAAAATATTGGTTAATATTATTGGGTTTTAGCGAATAAGAAATATGTAGTGTTTTGTTTTTGTTTTTTCAGTATTAGTGACTGAATCCAGAGCCTTTCCTGAGTCATACCAGGATGTGTTTTCCCATCTTGAGATATGCTGTCACTAACATACCCAGTTTGGGCTTGAATTTGAGATCTTCCTGCACCCGTCTCCTAGAGTGCTGGAATTACAGAAAAGTCTTAAATTTTCAATATCTGCTATTAATGAACAGACATATGCTGCATAGAGAATGTACAAATAAACTATTTTGGTTATTAAACATGACTTTATAAAATAGGGAGCAGGATAAACCCACATATTCATTGACCTCATGACTCATTTGCTCATCCAAACTGCTGGCAAAGGATACTCTGATCAGGGACATGAGTGTTACTACTATTAATCTTATTACAGGACATTAAAATTTGTATAGTTTTTACTGGGGTATATACCACTAGACATGATTTAAGAACCTGTCTTCACTTAAAATTAGATGTAGGGCCAGGGATTTAGCCCAGTAGTGCCAGCATCTGCCTTGCAACCGGAGGGCCCCTAGTTCAATCCCCAGTAACTACATACCACACTGCCGGGAGTGGTGACTCACACCTGTAATTCCACTCAGGAGGCAGAGGCAGGAGGATTAGTGTAAGCCTGTGGCTTCCTTGGTGTACACAGTGAGTTCAGGGCCAGTCTGAACTGCAAAGCAAGACCCTGTCTCAAAAGAAAGAAAGGTACAAAGGTAGAAAAGAAGAAAGAAAGAAAGAAAGAAAGAAAGAAAGAAAGAAAGAAAGAAAGAAAGAAAGAAAGAAAGAAAGAAAGAAAGAAAGAAAGAAAGAAAGAAAGTAAAGTAAAATAAAATAAAATTAGATGTAATACTTGATAGTAGTTTCCACGTCATTTGGCAGCCAGAAATTTTCACAGATAGGATTTCTTATGTTTTATAGCTTATTGGGGATTGCCTTATTGTTTAATTTTTATAATACTGTAAATTTTATAATATTGTAAAACATGGTTTCAAAGTTCAAAGTATTTAAAACTTGGTTTTCATTAATGGGTCTTTTTTTTTTTTAATGTTTTCCAGGAGTTACTGAGACAGACACTTTGAGGTGACAATTGTGGAGCATATATTGTAGTGGAAATTGCTAAAATTTTTACAATGTTGAGTGTGATTGTGAGCTATATATAAAACGTACCAATAAAGAATTCAGTTTTAAAAAAAATAAACTTATAGTTTTTCTGAATGTATAAGGCTTTCACATTATTGCAAAGTCAAAAATTGGAAGCTACAAATTTACAAGTTGTGAGTCAGTGTATAATACATACATAATATATATATATAAATACATGTATACATTCTCCTACATAAATGTGGGTAAAATACCATGCAAATTATCTTATGTAAGTCAGCACAGTGTAAGAATAACTAAGGGAAGATTATTAGAGAAAATTATTTGCTTAAAAATATTCCCTGAAAGGTTTGAAGAAAATTGCCTTTTGTCATTTATTGAGTCACGTAGTCCATAAACAAGAAACCTCAAGAAAATGAAAGAGGTAAGTTAGTATAAAAGAGTCATTTTTCTTTTAAACACCTCGCTCTTCAGTACTTCAGAACCTAAAAGGAAGCCCTTGACATTTGTTTAAGAATCAGCACTTCACAGTCACGTTGTATCCTCTCTATCATCGAGAATTTGAAATGGCAGAAGTAACCCGACCTGCAACTACTTTCAGGAAAGAATGGCAGGCGTCTTTCTAGCATGTTCTATAATGTTTCCTGAGACGGGACTGAGCTGAAGATGAGAGCTAGAAATCAAGACTACACCAATATTTATTGTTTAAAATATTTTGTTTCAGTATTTTGTAATTAATTTTAAATGTAGGTACTTTAAAGATTGTCACTTTTGGACATGAAATTGGTACATAATTACTAAACAGTGTAATGAGAAATGGGGAAATTGAATTTTATTGTTTCATAACCATGGTAAATACATTAAGTACACTGCTTCATTTCATTCTCATGAAGTATTTTGCTTACATAATCAAAAGCTAAGGGTATTAAGAGTTGTGTAAAATCTTCAGCATTACTTAACTAATTAATAAGAGTTTGAAATGCACTCTCAGACCTATCTCCAGAAGTCATGCTCTGAACTTTTAAATTACAGTCATTTCCATTCTTTTCAGAAAGGTGCATGGTAATTTCCATGGTGAAGCAATGCCCGCTACCACTGTGGTGACTTGAAGATCCTTCTTCTTTAATTCTACCACTGCCTGACTCAGCAGGACTCTCTACCAAGAGTAATAAAAAAGACATTAGTGTGGCAGTCATAGGTAGGAAAAGATAAACACATTTTGTTTGCTTCTGAAGGGAGCCAGGTTCCAAGACCCAGCCTCATTACAGGCAGTGAAATAAACCAGAGGCGAGCGCACTGAGTTTGTGACACAAGAACAGCAAGAATAAAACCAGAGAATTGACGGAAGGGTGAAATACAAACGCCAGAGGAGAGCAACATACCTGTAGTCTATGAACTTCTTTCATGTGGAATAATAGTTTATTAACATATGAATTGTTTCATAAATATATTATTTAATAGTAAGCATACCAAATGCATGTTATCTACTGTCGAAATTTTATGAAGCACAAATAGCTAAATAAATAGGAGATCCTACAGATTTTAAAGGCCTACAGATTTTAAATTTTTTAAGTTTCTATAATTGGGAGGCAATGTGGGGAGCTTCATGGATAAGCTACTCATCACGGAGTGAAGAGAGCCTGGTGGAAAAGCAAACTATGGTGAGCAGAGCTGGCCAGGAATACTACGGATTGAGGCACGGTCTCGGTTTCTTTTACAAAGAAAGCAACTGAAGAAAAAAAATAGGTTTTGCCCCAAGAAAAACAAAATTCAGGTTTTAATACCTTGAAGTCAACTTTAAATCAGAATAAGACTTGATAAAGTGCTAACGGAAATGAGAACATACCCATTTTTATTTTGCTATATTCAATATATAGGAAGAGATTAGGGACGAAGGACAGATAAATGTAAAGATTCTGTTTATAACTGTCTTGTTACTACTTATTTTTGTCAAGTTATTATTTTTTTATTTTAGTTTAATTGTATTAATGATTCACTTCTCTCATAATTGTTTATTTTTAATATCCATTAGTGCTTGGTCTAAAAATATTATGCATCAACATTTTATTAACATCCATATTAATAAGGAGTGAATAATGATTAACTTATTGATGTTCTTTGTCATAAAACATTATTTACCTTCAAGGCAGTACAAGAAAACTTAAATAATGTAATTGTCATCATGTCTTCTCAGTTTCTGCTACCATCAAAGTTATTTTGTATTATAATTAAGTCTAAAGGACAATACAATATTCCGTTTAGCCCATGTTGAAGTATATCATCTCTACTCACTTTCAGTTGATCTAGTATTTACCTTAAGATATTTTCTTTTCATTCTACATATTTAGTAAAACTCTTTGTGAGCAAGATCTCCTCGCTGAGATTTATCATGAAGTGTATATACAATGTACCAAAATAGATAAAAATAAACTAAAATACGAAGATGAGTTCACTCCTACTCTTGAGTAAATATTCTGTATTCCTACAAGTATGTTTATTTTCAAATAGTCATTTGTTTTTAAGTTTTTCAGGTAGTTTTCTTGGCGTTTCAGTGTCCTCAAGTTTCATTTCTTGACTACAGAAACTTGGCAAAGATAAGGTGAGAAGCTATCTCACTATCATTAAATATTTTAAATCCACCAAATAGTTAAATGGAGTGACAGTGGCTTGAGGGTCTCACCTTTTACATCTCATAAAATATTTCTCAATTGGAATAAAGCATTCTTTAAGTACTTAATTGTGAGAGGCAGAGTGACACATACGTTGGCACAGAGGTAACGGCTGTCACGGACAAAACACACCAATCTTCCATGGACCACAAGTTCACAAGGCCCCCCGTCCATAAGTCAGCAAGGGTGACATTGTGATTCCTCTCTCAATGAAGTTTACTAATGGATACTAATTTAGAAACAGAAGTTGAAAAAGTTCATGCTCTCGAACCTGATTTTTCCTGGTAAACCATAGTCAACCATGGTTAAGATATTTAATATGTTCATGGCAAAGTGAAGACCAGAGTTCCTTACTCAGTTCACCTACATGGGTCATTTAGCAATTTAGGTTTTATTTTAATCTATTGATTTTAATTCTCAAAGAAAAGACATGAAGCTCACCTGACAGCAATGAGTAAAGTGACACAATACAAAGCCTAGACAATAGTAATGAAATAAATCCAATTTTGTTGATAGATGTAAATAAATAAATGTCTTTTCTTAGATGTGAGTGTTTTGAGAGGCTCCAGATAAGTAGATTCCTTCTATTTATTTACAAACAAGTTTAGAGACAAATCTCCTAAAAGGTTTTGTTGGCCTTTTGGAAAAGAGTACAAACGAAAAACACATCTACATTTGTTATCACCCTAAGTTGTACAGATGAGTGAAAATATCTGTGTAAAACAAAAAGTGCACAAAAATAGAATGAGATTGAAGATGATTTGAAAAAATGGGAATATTGTCAATATTCCACTTTTGTAGTCATTCACCTGCCTACTCACACAGGCTAAATCCTCAAAGGCTCTGAAAATCACACTTATGTTTGCATAGACTTTCTTGTAAACAGTCAAGTCAATTATGGAAATATGGTGTTCATTTTCAGAAAGAGTTTGCACTTGACTTTGATTTCATTTCCAAAGCTACTTCAATGTACTTATCAAGAGCAGCTAGAAAATGCATTTGAGTCCAAAACACCTAGCTGAAAATTGAATTAGGGATTCTATATTCAATTGTGGCTCACTTATGCCCCAAGGTAAGCTAACATTTTGAATGAATTTGTGCCTGAGATTTTTGAAAAGCAAATTCTTTTTATGAAAGTATTCAGCATTTTAATCCAACTAATTTCCACTGAAAATTGACCCTTTCCATACATCCAAATTAAAGTTTATAGAGCTATGCTTTTTAAAGTCAAAAAAGAAAGCATTTATCTGTGCATCATTTTCATACATGAGCATTTAGAGAATATATATATATATATTTTTTTTTTTGAGACAGGGTCTCACTTTGTAGTTCAGGCTAGCTCTGAGCTCACTATGTAGCCCAGGCAAGCCTCGAACTCAGCAATCCTCCTGTCTCTGCCTCCCGAGTTCTGGGATTACAGGCGTGAGCCACCACACCCAGCACGAGAATATATTAATTTTATACTTAAAAGGATGTAGAACTCAAATGGAGCATCTGTTTTGCATTATTAAAATCTCTCAGAGCAAACATTTGATTTTTTTTCAAAATAAGTTGATTGAAGAAGAAACTCAGCCTGTCAAAACTGGAGCAAAAAGTGTAAATTGGAGGAAGAAACACAAAATCTTAGTCAGGAGGCACTGAAAAACAATGCAGGTACAAAGAATACACATTACTGATGATGCAAAATTGTAAAATTTAGCCGAATACAATTTTGAAAAAAACACCTATTTGAAACTATATGTGAGGAATAATGAGTGAATATTCTTTTTTTTTTTTTTCTTTTTTTTGGAGACAGGGTCTCGCTTTTAGTTCAGGCTAGCCCTGAGCTCACTATGGTGCCCAGGCAAGCTGCCGCGAACTCAGCAATCCTCCCGTCTCTGCCTCCCGAGTGCTGGGATTACAGGTGTGAGCCACCACTCCCAGCATTATATGTGATTACCGGGGATCAAACTCAGGTCCTTGCGCTTGCAAGGCAAGCGCCGGAACCACTGAGCTAACCCTCCGGCCCATGAGTGAATATTCTTAAGATAATAATTTATGGTTAAGTAAGAAATTCACAGAGAAATTATAATTTTCATTATTGTTTTATTGCAGAGTTGTATGCTAATTACACAAGATTTCGCTTCCACTGGTAAGTTTTTCATTAAAAATGAGCTTAAAACACTAATACTCCTGCCCTTAATTAAATTAGTTTGAAATCGTTATGCTTTTTTTCTTAATCATATTTTCCTACCTTTACTTTGTTAGTGAACCTTTCAAAAGTTTTAAGTATTATTTGATCCTAATGTGTTTGCTAGTTTGAATGCCTTCTATGAATGTAACATGCCACAAGGGACTCAAATATCTTGAAGATAAAATGACTGCCCCTGGTTGATGACTTTAGAAAGTGAGATAGGAAGGTAAAAGATCCACAGATTAAGTTAGTACATATCTGAATTTAGAAAACCAAATTCTATCTAGTTGAGGCCTAAAGGCAGAGCTTGCTTGAAGTCACATTCTGAAGGAAATTTGAGAAATAAACGTCTCTGTTCAAATAAGTTGGCAAAAATGCTAGTTGAATATATTATCTGTATTTTAAATTTTCTGTGTATATTGTAGGAGTAGAGAACAAAGTATTATGGTGTAAATTAGAAGCCTAGTATCTATAAAACATAATCTGGTACATACTGATATTGAGTAGAATAACAAGTCACAAAGTGTGACATTAAAAATGTACTAAAAGTCTAAATAGATTATTGTTCACATACAATGTGTTTAGAAAGAGGATGGGAAAACTTTAGTAAATTATAAGTAACTTCATTCCTGTACTTAACACTAATATACATATATATGGACATAGAGAATTACACTGATGAGAATTGATTTCACCAAACTATAAATATTGAAAATATTTGAAAAGATAATATTTATGCATATACATGCATGTGTGTATAATTTTTTCTAACACTTGTAACATTTAAAGTTAGCATACTGAAGATATATCCAAACTTGTCTATATGTATATATTTGTGTGTGTGCATATATATATATATATATATATATATATATATATAAAGATATTTTTATTTTACTTCCATTTCACAAGAGTACTTCCCTAGAAAGATTGCCTCACCAAATTTTTGGCTCAGGTGTTTATGTTAGCAGTATGAGTGACTTAGAATATAGTAATTTTTTTTTTTTTTTGAGACAGTGTCTAGCTTTGTAGTTCAGGCTGGCCCTGAGCTCACTGTGTAGCCCAGGCAAGCCTCAAACTCAGCAAACTCCTGCCTCTGCCTACAGAATTCTGGGATCAGAAACTTGAGCCACCAAGCCCCGCATTTGTGGTATGTGGTACTGATTGCTGATGGGCTTGAGTAGCCATGCCTGGTATTGTTGTATCTGGTTACCAGGGACAGAACCAAGAATCTTAGGCCTGCTAGGCAGGGGCCTGAACCACTGATCTAAATCTCCAAACCAGAAAATAGTAATTTTTTATGTTTTACATGATTTTTTTAACTTCACACATGTAAATAACAATCTCTCAGATAATTTAATGTGAGTGGTTTGTTATAAAACATTATTAGTGAGATATTCCACCCATTTCAATAGATTTATAGAAAGTATTCACTCTAAACTGTTTGCAGAAACACATAGGGTTTGAATTTGTGTAAATAATGTGAATTTGACTTTATTACACTTTAGTATCATCTAGTCTCCATTCTTATCTATCTGCTATCATATTGTTATTCACATAATTGAAACTAGTGTGATTTGCCAAGAGACTGTTTCAGGTAGGGAAGCAAAATCTCCAGAAATGTCTGGTTTCAGTGCACTTTCTCAAGTGTGCAGATGAAACACATATATCATGGCAAAAATCTTGATGTGCTTGAAAGAGAACATATTGTTGCTCAAAATTTAAATTTATAATGAATATTTGATGTTCTTACTGAGATTTAAACATATCATCATTGAAGTGAAAGTCGTATTTTCTCAACCTAGACAGCAGTGTACTACACACATTTTAAACAGGCAGCCCAGTCACACTCCTCTAGCTTGTGATCGATCAGTAATGTCCCAGTGGGACTCAAATCTAGACCAAAGTCATTTGGAAATCTTACCATCTCATTTGTTAGCACCGAATTTGGACTAGCAAAACAGCGTATTTTTCAAAAGGCTTATGGACTCTAATGTTCAGTCAATATCCATATATGATCACTGGTAGATCTTTGAAAAATCCAACATAATTTTCAAATATATTTTCATGGATATATTATTTGGAATATAAATGTTATAATGTGATATCTCGTGCTGAAGAAATATCATTGGCTTCTTTTTTCTTATCTCAATTAATGGCCATTGCACTTTTTGAATTTAAACAGGCTAAAAATCTCAGTTATCATAGATATTTTACTTATCTTCTGTCAGAATCCATCACAAATTTTGGTGAAATTTTACTACTTCATAAAATTTTCTGCTACTGTAAAACTGCTATACTAGACCAATCTTCTAAACGAGCCTTTTTTCTACTCTACTGACCTGCCCCAAAACAATTTTTAATTCAACACCAAGAAAAATCTTTGAAGAACATAAAACAGGCCACTCTCCTGCCTACTAATTCTCCATTGGCCCTAATGCCTTCAGCATCAAAATCTAGACTCTCACAGAGATCTACACTATCTCTTAGACAATTTCCTGTGTGGCTCCTGTCTTAATTACCACCTCACCTACATCTCCTTGTCATGCCTGAAATGGTCAAGGGTCTTCTAAACCTTTGCCTTTGGTGGCCCCTCTACCCCAAGAACACTTATTTTTGATACCCAGAGTTACTTTCTTCTCTTTGAAGTACTTTTACAAATAGTATCCTCTCAAAGATGCCTCACTCTTTACAAAAAAGAAAGAATAAATGTACCTTTCCCATCCTCTTAAAGACCCCTTCTAGTTTATGGCTCCATTGTGACCTCATAGTTTACTGTACAGAATTTTGGTTATTACGTTGTTTGCATGGCTCCACAAAGCAAGCTTTAAAATCTGTATTATTCAGCGATGTGTCTGAAGACCCTGAAACAGTAACTATAATGTTGTGAACACCCAGTATTTATGTGGTAATTCAGGGAATAAAAAATGATAATTGGACGCATCCTGACTACTGAATAAGAGAGGTTTTTTGCCAGCTTTTGAGAATAAAGTTAAAAGCAGATGGTCATAATATATAATGTATCTTATACTTTGAGCTATGATTTGATGTTTGTACTATAACATTTTGATGAAGACAGTCTTTATTCTGGAACCAATCAATGTGTGACTTTACAATATATCACTTTGCACAACTTTCTGTTTATAATTCAGAAGTTCCTACTGCCACAGGAAATTTAGCAATAATGGGCCAAAGAAACTCAAATCTCTGAAACAAAGTAACAGGCCCTGTATTAGAAAACTTAAAGATTCCCTTTGCAAATTGAAATGAGACTTAATGGTGTATGTCTTCCAGTAGTTCTTAGATTTAACTTATATGGTGAATAATTATGGTGCAGATAGTAAGTTGAGATATACAGAGAATTTTTAAAATGATGAACAATGCAAAATAATTTGATATTTCTTCACTTTAACTGACTTACATTAAAAATAAATATCTGTATACTTTAAAGCACATCAAAATATCTGGATGTTCTTAATTTAGTAATAATTGCTTCTTTTCCTCTTGCAAATAGGGCTTGTAGTAAGATGAACAATAACATTGAGGATAAAAATAAAGAGCATTGGATACATACTATATCATCATCATAATTCCAGTGTTCTATATTTGCCAGATTTCCCTTTTGTTGAGAGGGATGCTGAAGTAACTTCTAAAATTTAAAACAATTTCAAATAATTTAATTGATGTGGAAAGAAAATGCCACAGAGTACCTTTATTTGGAGATATGTATTATTATCTTTACCTTGTAGAGAATGTCTACTATATTTGGAATATATATGTTAGAAAATATTTGCCATATATATGCATATATATGAATATTATCAGTTGTATAAAATTATATATATTATCAATTTATCACTGATGAATACCACCCAATTAAATAATATCTAAATAGATTGCACTCAAAATTAGTAATTACACAACAATTGAGACTGTGTGAAGCATATTTACCTGTGAAGTATCTTTTTTGAAAAACTAGGAACAATTACAATTAAATAAAACATCTCTGGAAGAAAGAATTTCAGTGGCAGAGTAGTATATGAACATCTTTGATGGTTTAGCACTTGCTGCTCAGCTGTACTAGATTGTTAGAATTTTCCTGTAAGTAAATTGTCTTAAATATGTATATTAGTGCTAATGTGAAATATGAAAAATGAAATGCTTATTGACATCAAGCAAGGGAGTTGAAATCAAAATACTATATACTACAGGCACCCTTAATTAAAACATATCTGATTTGTGCTTTCACTAGTAAAATAGACTACAGTACTTTAATATCGAAAAACCCAGTTGAGGTATCTATCCTGAAAAGTATTATAATTCTTGAAGTACAGTAAAAAAAATTAAAATGTGAGTTTACCTATTATTTAAATTAGTTGCATTGACAAATATGCATTTTCAAATGACTCTTAAAGCTTAATTCTTGCAAAATAATGGAAACATTAAAAATGACATATCTTAATATTTTCATTTGATCAAGAAAATTGTACAACTACTTTTGTGTGTGTGTGTGTGTGTGTGTGTGTGTGTGTGTGTGTTTTGAGACAGGGTCTCGCTTTGTAGTTCAGGCTGACCCTGACTCACTATGTATACCAGGCAAACCTTGAACTCAGCAATCCTCCTGCCTCTGTCTTCTTAGTGCTGGGATTACAGGCATGAGCCACCACACCAGGCACTGTGGTATGTGGTACTGATTGCTGGGAGGCATGAGTCACCATGCCCGGCATTGTGGTATATGGTTACCAGGGATCAAACCAGGGACCCTGCACTTGCTAGGCAGGCACTGGGACACTGAGCTAAGTCTCCAGCCCTGTACAACTATTTTTGTGTTACATGAACACATACAAAATGATTTGCTTCAAATGTCAGATAGGGGAGCTAATATGGCTTTCAAATATTAAGCCTGTTTTGGAAATATCGAATTTGTATTCGCTACTGACAGGTGCCAGTCACCTTATCCATCGGTAGACACAATACTCAACATTAGAAACCTCAGGTTTCATTTAGCTCCAAGTCTGGGGAGATTCAAACTGTGGTTGGTTGGTGTGAAGGAATGGTGGAGAAAAACATGCTCGTTCACAGTGCTGAGAAGAAGAGTGAGGCAACTATCATGTCAGTAATGAAGACGTCAGTGACGAGACATAGATTCCAAGACAGCATCCCCGCGAACAGCAAGACCCACTGAGAAATGTGCTCTAGGAACGGCCCGTGGGGGTCCCGAAGTCACTCGCTTTGACTATCCATATCTGCATACTATTTTTTAATATTCTAAGCTTCTTTCTCTAGTGTGGATATTACATCTGATTTTGCATAAAACACTGGTAAAAATCAATATCTCAGAAATTAGTTCTTTTAATGCATCGTTGAAAATACATATAAACTAGTTATCCTATGTATGGAGTAGCACAGAAAAGGCAATATACTGTGAAGACAGATGTCTGATTTGATTTCCAGTTTCCCTGGAGCGCTCTAAATGAGCTTGATAAACTCATATTATTTTTCTGTGTCTTAATAAACTTATCTGTGAAACTCAGGAAATAAAAACTCTATCCTATAAAATATTAAATTCTTCAGGTACATTTTTTCACATACTATGGAAGCTACAATATACAATGAGCATTTATAATATGATATATAATGAACCCATATAATATTATATGAAATGAGAGTTTATCTAATATGTACAAATGCACAGTATAATATACTACAAAATATTTAAAACCACATATGGCATATATCATGCATATTCAATGTATCTGAATGTATTAATGATAGAGAAAACAAAATCAATAAAAACAGAAGAAATGCATTTCTATCCTTAATAATAAATTAAAACAACAAAAATACAGCCGGGCGTGGTGGCTCACGCCTGTAATCCCAGCACTCGGGAGGCAGAGACAGGAGGATTGCTGAATTCAAGGCTTGCCTGGGCTACATAGTGAGCTCAGGGCCAGCCTGAACTACAAAGCGAGACCCTGTCTCAAAAAAAAAAAAATACAGATTCATACACAATCATATAAATTAATTTATTTTTATTTAAAACATTAATTAAAATATATTTTAAAAATTTTATTTGATATCTTCAATTAAATGCATGGATATATGTGTTAAAAGATTTGAGCAATGATTGTAAAATTCAAAATTTTAATGATTCTTAAATTTAAACACAGTGTTTGGAGTGCTGTCTCTGACATTGAACTTCTTGGGTCTTGTGCCATGAATATGAAGCACCCCAAGTCTCCCAATTATGAACAGAAATTCATTTCAGCAGACCATCCATTCATATCTCATCCTGCATTTCATTACATATTAGAAAAGCAAGGGAGAATTAGATGTGTCCCTAAGAGTTCACAAGGAGAAGAATAAGACACAAAACTAGATTGTAACACATTATAGAATAGAAGCAACATCTCTTATTTCAGTTACAAATGTTGAACTCAGAGTGAATGAGTAACCCAACTGACATTTTCAAGTATATTAATATAGTATTGAATCATTGGTGAAATCAATATGACTCATTACTTACTAAACTTGTATCTTTGATGTGCCCTATGTCAATTAGCATATGAAAGCCATTAAAAGCATATCTATTACTGTTAACATTAAGGAAAATATGTGCTTCTGATATATATATATATGTGTGTGTGTGTATAATATACTATATTAACTACATATTATATATAAAATATATAATATATATAGAACAAGATGACATTCATCTTGAAATGTATTGAAAGAAGAGGTAAATGTTGCTTCAAGAGTAAATAAGTTAAAATTGAGATCTTTAAGTTAAACACAAAATGAAGAATCCTTGATGCATAGTTGTAGAAAAAAGAGGCATTCAATTATGTAATACCTGAAAATACTGCAATTGTCAAAATAAAACTGATTTCAGTGTACACAAATGGGTAAATGTGCTGTTTATCCCACGTGTTCTGTTCTGCTTCTTCCCTCTAAATAATCAGACCATTAATTGATACACCTTAGAAATTTGCCGAATTACATTTTTTCAAGATACTGCTGAGAAAATGATGTCTGTGATGTTTTTTGGTTGTTGACACAATTTCCTTCTATTACAAGTTAGGATAGATTGTCTCAGCATCCCAAAGATTTTAGAAAATGAGGAAAAAGAAAAGAAATGGCAAATACACAAATTTTATTGCTAATGTTTATTAAAATAACTAATATTTTATTAAATGTGTTCATTGTGGAAAATGGAAACATTTGATCTGCTTTACATTCCCTGAGTTTCTAATCTATTTATCACATAAGAGAATTATTTTATTAACACACCTGTGTAAAAGTAGCACCTTTACTTGAACTAACTGCCCTTGTATTTTTAAACTATTATTCTAAAACCCTGAGCAAATCCTTATAAATCCACATTTTTTTGTTCTCTCTAAATCACTGCATCCTTCTTTAAGACATTTGAAGTTTGAAATCTCCCAGATAGAAGAAATGCACATCAGTCAGAGGAAGCTTGTTGAATGGAAGCTTTTCCTGTTCCGTAAAACTTACCCAGGTGTCCTGTGCCTGATCGATGTTATGTTCCAGTAACATTGTCCCTATTTTTGATGTAAATTCTTCATCCAAGAGCCACACAGTCATGGAAGAAAAAAAAATACCACCAGAATGCTCTACCGAAAAATGCTAAAAATAAATGTCCTTGCAGATACTCTCGGGAAGGATTTTGGATTGAAATTAGCTATGAGCAAACAGCCATTGTTATTAATCACTTTAAAGAGAAAACAGAGAAGAAGAAAATACTCTAGGGACAGGAAGAATATGGAGATTGAATACTTTTGCCGACAACCTCGTATCTACTGCTGCAATGATTTCGGCATTCAGGAGAAAGCACATTTAATGATCTTGTTCTTCGTTTCTAAAAAACAGATCATTCATTGTTAGTTAGGAAAGAACTGTATCATTATAATGGGAGAACATTTCATCGTAGCTAATATATAACATGAACTTTAAAAATATAATTAAAGTGTAACAGTAAAGTCATTGTGTTCAAGGTTCCACCTTTTCCATTCATAATACTGTAATATCCCTTTGGATATTTCCTATTTTACAAAAACTATCATACATTCTAGTACTCATATACTTCTACAGGTGCTCATATCAAAGAAAAGATCTGGTATTTGCATATCTGGTATTTGCATATCTATTTATTTCACTTATTAGTGTGTCCTCCAGGTGTAACCATTTGTATATAAATGAATCAATCGTGTCATTCTTTATGGCAGAGTAATACTCCATTTTATAAAAAAAGACACATCTTCTTTATCTAGTCTCCAGTTGATGGGCATTTGGGTTGGTGACAAGATTGGGCTATCATGAACTGAGCTGCTATAAACAAGGTTGTACATCTGTCTTTCCAATGTGATTTTTAAAATTCCTTTGAGTATATTCCTAGTGGGGGGATAGCAGGGTCGAATGGGACCTCTAGCCCTAGCTTTGCAGAATCAACCAACAATAAAGGCTGGCGAGGCTGTGGGGAGAAAGGAACCCTTCTCCACTGTTGGTGGGATTGTAGATTATACAACTGTTGTGGAGGTCTGTGTGGAGATTCCTCAGACAATTAGTATATGTTTTTGCATTTGAGTGTTAGTACCAACTACATTCCATCATATTTAGCTGGCTTATTAGCCATATGCATTGTAAAATCTCATCTTCCTCAAATACCACTAACATCTCCTTTACACTTAGATGAAATCCTGAAGAATAACATGATTTTGACTTGCTAACAATTTCTTCAAGATAGAAGCTAACTTAATTGCTTTGGGTATCTCTTTTCTAGTTTCTATATTATCAAATCTAAGACAATATACAGAAAATGAAAATCGATCTTGACGCACAGTAGATTGAGAAATGTGTCTTTGTGTTCCATCTGTTGTCCAGTTTGAATAGATATCTTTGTGACCCAACTTAAAAACAGTAAAAAGTCACCGGGTGTGGTGGCTCACGCCTGTAATCCCAGCACTCGAGAGGCAGAGACAAGAGGATTGCTGAGTTCGAGGCTTGCCTGGGCCATGTAGTAAGCTCAGAGCTAGCCTGAACTACAAAGCGAGACCTTGTCTCAAAAACAAACAAACAAACAACAACAAAAAAAAAACAGTAAAAAGTCTATAAATCTAGAGTTGATATTTTGACACAGGATAAAGGTGATATCATTGTTACTACCAGTGGTTCCTCAGGATCAGATAGACACACTCTTCCTGAAGAATTGTAGACATTAAGCATGAGTTTTGTGCACATGTGTATAAAATACTTTTCTGATGAGAAAATAAAAAGGCTAAGTAATCATGTTGTAAAAGAGTTCAGAACAGAGAAGAACATAACCAAATTTTTATTGTTTTCTACGAAAATTGTATTGGATAGGGAGGATTTGAAAATGATGGAACTAAAATCTCAAATATGTAATTCATGCAAAATGATATAGTAGTGAATGATGGCTACCTGGTAGAAGTGTCCCTGTGAATATTTCTTTGGAGTTTCTTCACTTACTCTGACATTCATTTCATTTCAAAATGGTCTCTAAGGTAATTTTTGATTTTTAACTGCAAATCAAAAGTTCATTCTTCAGTGATGCAAGTGCTTTGTGTGTCATTAATGATTAATGGAAAAATATGTGACTCTTGGATGTGAATAGTTCCTTTCAGGGTGGCTTTCTTCAAAGAAACCATCTGAGTATAGAAACACATCCAGAGGAATAAAATAAACTTGTTAGATTTTTGTTGTTATTCTTAATTAGTAAAATGTTATGATTTCTCTAAATGCCTTTTATACTGTGTTAATTTCAACAGAGAAAACATTCTCCAAGAGTACCTGAATGTATTTTTTACACCTTATCTTAAACTTTAGAGAAGAGGGAGAAATTAAAAAAAGAAAAAAAGCAGTGGCAGGCATATGACATCAGTTTTTCAATACCATTCTGAGAATTTTGTGCTCCTGACAGGAAACCATGAAAAATTTCCTAAAGATAATTGGATATTCATGTCAATCACTTTAATTTACAAACTCTGAAGTTTATCAACAGCTTGTGAATAGGTAAATGTTTCTGTACCTAACACTTTTATTGGTCATTAAAACAAATCATAACTTCACTGTGCTTAGTTATGACATAGGCAATAACTTTATTATTAAAATGATACCTAATGAACAATACAATGATTCTGTTCATGTCAAATATAGGTTCAAGAGGAATGAGAGTGCTGTATCTTCACTTCTTTAGGTTTTCTTCTCTCAACAATAAAACTGGTCAAACTTTCTAATGGCCTTATAGTGTTACATCATAAGATTCAGCTGAGTTCCATTTTGTGTGAGAATGAGTGGAAAATCTAATTAGCAGACTAATCTAGTTTTTAGAGGATTTCTTGAATATAACAAGCACTCTTTCACTAAGCTTAAATTGTAAATGTAGTGGCATGGGTCTCAGAGAAATCATTGAATTAGTTTTAGGGTTATACCATTGGCAGACAGTTCCATTTAGAGTACCATTGCTTTTGTTCCCAATAGTTTTCGTTTGATCTTGGTGTGACTTTCAAAAGCAGAAAAGAAATCCCAACTTTCAAAATAAAATCAGAAATTTTATAACATGAAAATAAGCCATTGGATTTTTG
>PVIC010027749.1:0-23656 GCA_004025085.1 Thryonomys swinderianus
GCCCAGCTGCACCATCTTTTTGTTGGCCAAGTTAAAAGTAAAAATGTAGAACAAAGGCAAGAAGAGTTTCAGGAGCATATCTGTGTGTGTTTATCTTTATATGAATCTAATCTATCTTTATATAAATCTGTCTATGCAGAAAAAGATGGAAGCAGAGTTTAAAAGTTCATGGAAGCATCTGAAAAGAGATCTCATTACACGCTAATTGAATGCAATGAGATTTAAGACACAGAAGTTCAGGTTGAAGGCAGAGAGTAAGTCACTCTCACATACGGCTGGTGGGGATGCAAATTGTGTAATCATTTTGGAAGATAATTTGACATTTTCCTTAAAAAGTATTCATACATGCCATATGATTCAGCAATTTCCTCCTCAGGTCTTTACACCAAAGAAATGAGAACATGTGTTCACACCAAGATATGGAATAGAAATGTTCACAGAAGTTTTATTAAAAGTAGCCAAGACCTGGGTATGGTGATGTACACTTGTAGTCCAGCACTCTGGGAGGCTGAAGCAGGAGGATCACAAATTCAGTCTCAGCCTGGGCAATTTAGCAAGACCCTGGCTCAAAACAGAAAACAGAAAGGATTGGTAATGTGGCTCAGTGCAATGGCCTTGAGTTCAATTCCTAGTACTGGAGGAAAAAAAAAGCCAAACATAGGAATCATTCAGGTGTGCATCAGCTGGTAAGTAGATATGTCTGGTGTATCCCGACATGGAATGCCACTCTGGAATAAAAAGAAATGCCACTTGAATCTCAAAACATGCAAGGTGACTGGATCAGTCACAAAAGATTTCATTTACATAATGTTACAGAAAAAGCAAAGTATAACAACAGAAAACAGCTAAGTATGTGCCAGGCAATAGAATGGGGCATGATGGGGTAGAAAGGAGTGTGAGGGAAATTTTTGGTGTAAAAGAAGCATTTTAAAAGTTGACATGGTGGTTACATGTCTTATGCATTTATGCAGTTATTAAACTACAGCACTAATTAATTTGTGTAAATTATCCCACACAGGGCTGGGAGAGTGGCTCAGGGGCAGAGCCCTTGCCTAATATGCATGAGAGCCCAGGTTCAACACTCAGTACTGAAAAACATTATTATTGAATGTTCATAAAAATACTCTGGGAGTCCACTTTGGGGGAAATACAGTGCATCTGGAGAACTGAAAACAGACGTGCTTGCTGCAGGAACTTGATAAAAACTTTAAGGATGTGGTAGAAACAATAGCCTATGTCCTTTGTCAGTGGTGTGTCATCAATGGGAGGCCCCTGGTGTTTTTGTTGACCAAATTTATAATAGAAATTCCAGAATTAAGGAAAGAAGAATCTTAGGAGCATATCTGTGTACATGTGTATATGTTCTTATCTTTATAGAAAACTATCCATTGGCAGAAAAAATGGAAGCAGGTTTAAAAGTCCAGGGAAACATCTACAAAGAGACCTCATTATACAGTTGGTCAATGTGACCAGATTTAAGATTCTTAAGTCCAAATGTTGTTGAAAGTGCAGAGTAACTCATGCCATCATGTATGGAAAATCTGGATGCAAACTGTACAAGAGGAACAAATTCCCTGTGCCAAGTTGGTGGTCCATGTATAATGGTATCCTTGTTTGTCTGTTGGTAGGCAACACGGGAATTTTCATCTTTTACCCTGAAATTCATATGGTGCTGCAATTGGGGGTAAAGGCAGTGGATTAAAGAAGGGGGCACTCTTCCTCGGGTAAGTTGGTATTCTGGGAGGGCAAACTGGTCAGAAGCAGGGAATGGAGGGGAACATTAGCATCTCTTGGACCAAAGATGATGGACAGAAAAATTCTTCCAGGAAAAGAAGAGGAAATTGAGCACAATGTACAAGGAGATAACAGGAGAAGTTTTTTTTTTTTTTTTTTAAGGAGAGGAAGGAGAACAGTCTAGGGACAACAAAGAGGTGAGAAGGAATATGAATTACGTAGACACCCATGGTCAATGGGGGATAGTCAGGCTTGGTAGGTTGCGATGGGAATTCTGAAAGGGAGGGAGGCACCTCCCTGGTGGAAAAGCTTTCAAGGAGGCAGGGACAAGAATATCTTTTGTAGATGTGTCTGCATCTTCTTGACTCCTCAACCCAACTTCCAAGACAGACCTTATCCATAAAGCCCTGTCACAGATGTGCAATGATCATGGACCACAGAGATTAGGGACAAACATCAGGAGACAGACTTCTGAAGAGCCACACCCTGACTGGCCCAGGTTCCAGGGGCCAATGGACATGTCTAGTCCTGCTTCTCACAGAATGGAGCCAGTTACCTTTTTGGGATATAGATGAATGTGTGGATTGTCCTAATGCCAGTGGTAGACACATAGGTGTGGACTGTTGTAAAGCAAGGCCATCCTGTGAGATTTCTCCTTCTGCAGTTGGCTGTTTACCTTCCAGTTTCACTGCCTTTCCAGGGCAAAAAGATGGATGAATCCAATCTTGGATGCCGGACGTGGTGGCTCACGCCTGTAATCCCAGCACTCGGGAGGCAGAGACAGGATGGTCTTTCAACCTCTAAAAGTGTAAGCTAAATAAAATTATTTTCTATGTTAGTACTAGGTTTGGGTATTTATTTTAGCTAAAGAGGTAGATTATTATAATGCATTTGCAAATTTGGCCTATGGGAGTTTGTCCCAGCTTTGATATGAGTACAAAGGGAAAAGGTGCCAATTATGAACAAGAGAACAAATCCTAACCACATACCAAATTAGCTGGCTCCTTGATCCTGGATTTACTAAACTCCAGAAATGTCACAATCAACTTTTGTGGTTTATAAACCAACCAGATTATGGTATTTCTGTTACAAGATCCAGAAGAGACTAAGATAATGAAGCTTCCAGTACCCAGTTTTTCTATTGTATGTTGTACAAATCTGAGAGCATGAAAAATCTGCTGAGAGGTGGACATGGGATTCTGACACTCAGGCCAACACTTGACAAAGGATATTTCTCAATGTGGGGAGAGTGTGGGGGCTGAGAGGGAGAAGATAGAAGTGCAGGGAGGACAGGCCCAGTGGAGTGTGGAGGAAGATGGCATCAACTGTGACTTTGTCCTCCACAGCTCCCTAGGTAATGTACTGAGCATGTGTAAGAAGAGGGAGTCCTGGCAGGCTTGGCCATAAGTATCATGCACTGTTTTTCTCATTAGCATTGTCTGGATGGATGGATGAAGAGAGAATGAATAGCTATGTGACTATGAAGTCACCCTGAGGTCCTTCATGGGTATGTGTGCTACAAGCAGACCCCACCTGCTCTCAGACCCACCATACCTTCTCACACAGGCAGCTATAGCTCTGTGTGATCTCCTCAGCCCTCTTTAGCTCCTGGATCTTGTGGGGGCAGGGTCTCCATCCAGAACTTCAGCTTGGAGGCTTCAGGACATGACCCATGGCAGGCTGGATGTCCAGCTGCAGGCACAGTTCCATGACATGGTCAAACACAATCCACTAGGGTAGGTCTTCACCACTGGGGTCCCTATGGACATGTCCTCCCAGTGGGGTGAGAGATCAGGTTGAGCCCTGTGGTTCTGAGTTCACACTGGCTGATTCAGGTCAGACCAGTTAGCCAAGCTGGCCAGGGGTGCCTGGGTGATGAGGTTTCCTGACAGAGGAAAGCAAGGGCCTCCCACCAGCATCCATTCCCAGTGGAGTAGAGAGAAGTGCCTATTTTATTCCTCCTTCTCAGAGGTAAGATGTGACTGAACAGCAGCTCTGGGGCCCACTTTCGAGGTCATGAGAGGGATGAATGACTGGTATCCTTGTGTTCTGGTTGGGCCTAGAGTTGAGAGGTCTTTATCATGTGATTAAAGACACATGTATGTGAATGAGATCACCACAGACAAGGGGAGCACCTGATGGGTTTGTATCCCCTGACAAGGTTGAGTGAGTTGTATTTCCTCACCCCTTTCAAGCAAAGTTGGCCCAATACGTCATCATCCTCCTGCTCAGCAGCTCCTCCTCTTCAGTGAAGTCAACTGCAGAGAGGAAGAGAACAACAGCCTAGGTTCTGCTCCACTCCCATCCCACTGCTCATTCGTGGGCCACACTCACTACCCAGCAGCAACCTGATCCTGGACCCCACACACTATCTCTTTCCTCCCTGCCCTTTGCAAGAACCAGGCCATCTCCTTGCCCCACCTGCCCTACTCATCCCAGCCTCTAGCTGAATCAACTTTGGGCTGACTCCAGAAGGCTCCTTCTTTCTACTGTCACTGGGAAATCATTTAAGAAACAATTATCTCTCTCCCTCTCTCCACGAACCTGCACTATAAGCCATGGTTAGGGCAGGGGCTGCTGGAGGGGGCGCAAGTTGTAGTGCAAGTGCTTGAACCCAAGTCTCAAGACAGACTTTTCAGCTGCAAGATGATAAACACTGACCCCATCTTCCACGAGCCTCAGTTTTATCACCTACACCAGTGATGGGGAACCTTTCAGAGATGGCTGCTCAAAGTGTACCCCAAGCCCACTTACTTATCACAAAGTGCTAACACTAAAATTAAATCCAAATACTGATGTTCTAGCTTAGAAAAAAACCTTACACATCAACATCTTTTGTCTTAGAAGAGAAACAAATAACCCATGTGCTATAGGTTCACCACCACTGATATAGAAAATGAAAGTAGGTGCTTCCAAGGGACTCATCCAGAGACCCACTTTTGCTCCTGGAGATTAAGAAAGTCTCACCTTGGTGGCCTGAGAAGAAGGATCTGAAGACAAAAAAGGATCTCATCACCATGGTCTGCCTTCATATGGGGTGGCTTGATGTCTTTGAAAAAGTTGGGTCTATGCTGGAACTTGTAGAAGTAAAGAGGGGCATGGGAACCTGAGGGCCAGGACAGGTTCCAACATGCTGACCTCATCTTTGGTGAAGGGATAGCTAGATCTGAAACTTTCTAGAGTCTGGGGGGTGAGACAGGGAGCCCCAGATGGGAACAGGGCCAAAGAAAGACCATGGCCTTCCTAGCTGTATGGCTTGGGCAAATAACTGGGTATCACTAACCTTGGTTTCTTCATCTGTAGAATGGGAACTATGCTTATCTCTTACAGTAGGCATGAAAATGTACTGAGCTGAGGACCATCAACTTCTGGGCAACAGAAGCACAATTAACACATGGGTAGGGAACTGGACACCTCAGATGTCAATGGGGATTTATCATTCAGCTGCCCCCAAGGCAGTGAGATATACTCACACTGAGAATGTGCTACTTGGAGTGCAGGGATTATGAACATTAAGTCCCCCATCATGTCCTGGAATATTTTATTTCAAAATTTGGTACACAGGCTTCACAAACCTATCAACTTTAGGGTCAGGGATTTAGTTAAGTGATTTCAGTGCCTGTGTTGTAAGTGCAAGGTCCTAAGTTCGATCCTTGGTACCAAATACCAGAATGCCGAAAGTGGTGTCTCATGCCCACCAGCAATGAGTACCACATACAATAATGCTGGGCATGGTGACTCAAACCTGTAATCCTAGCACTCGAGAGGCAGAGGCAGGAGGATTGCTGTGAGTTAGAGGCTGGCCTGGGCTAAATAGTGAGCTCAGGGCCAGCCTGAACTACAAAGCAAGATCCTGTCTCAAAAAACTAAAACCTAAAAAGCCTGCTCAAATCTATCAACTTTAAATGTAGGCATAGGACCAGATTCCTTGAAGTTTCCCGATATTGTGAGTAACATAACTTGGATTCAATTGTCTTTTTATAAACTGGTAATTTGCACAATACCTTTTCCATATCATGATTAATATTTTACAAACATCTAATATATTTGTTACTGTGTGTATATGTTTATGCTTCAAACATAGATGTTGTATGTTATACCTACATAAAAAATCTCTAAATTTTAAATTGCTTACAGATAATAAATGCTCTCATAAATTAAAATTGGCAAATTAAGCTGAGTGAATTCACTTCACTCAACTTGAATAAATCATAGATACTCTGATTTTAATTGACAAATGCAAGTATATGTTCAAAATTTTGTCATATGTAATTGCCTGGTTTGGTGACCGGACAGGATAATATTCATTTCTCTTGGTTGTATATGATCATAAACATATGTTTGATTTAAGAATAATACAAATAAAAGTCCCATATAGCGTCCATTTTTTCCTATGTATTGTAACAATTGAATTTTGACAGAGAAATGACTTCAAATCACTATTACAATTAGCCAATATCCAGCTTTTCTATGCAATCTAGGAATAATTGTCATAATGTAAATCTTTTTTTATTTGTTTTTAATTGAATTCTTTATTGGTACATTTCATATACAGCTCACAATCACACTCAACACTGGGGAATTTGTACCAGTTTTTGAAACAAGTTAATTCTCATTTTGGCCCATATCCCTACCCACTCCACAACCCCCCACATAATTTAAATCTTTTTTTTTTTTGAGACAGGGTCTTGCTTTGTAGTTCAGGCTGGCCCTGAGCTCACTACAGAGCCCAGGCAATCCGCCGCGAACTCAGCAATCCTCTTGTCTCTGCCTCCCGAGTGCTGGGATTACAGGCATGAGCCACCACGCCCAGCATTGTGGTATTCGGTGTTGATTGTTGGTGGGTGTGAGTCTCCATGCCCAGCATTATATGTGGTTACTGGGGATCTAACTCAGGACCTTGCGCTTGCAAGGCAGGCGCCGGAACCACTGAGCTAACCCTCCGGCCCATAATTTAAATCTTAATATGCTATGCTAAGCATATACAAAATATATAAGTTCTAAGTTAAAATACTAGAATATCAATTGCTAAATATAAATTCAGATAAAATGTTTCTAGATACCATAAAATAATTGTTAAACAGTAAATTTCTGGTTTTACATATAACATACCAAATCAAACCACGAAGACATAGAAAATGTAAGCAGATTAAATTGATTAGAAAAGACTCTCAACAAAGAGAAGTCCAGGCTTTGCTACTGAATTCTATTAAACTTTTAAAGAACCAATGCCAATTCTTTTCCAATTATTTAAAAATTTCAAATTTTATGTCCCTGTTCCCCTTCTCTCCCTTTCCATCCTTTAAAGGATTGTACTATTTCTATGGAATCTACTTCTCTGCTTCTTAACATGGCTCTTTATTTTGCTCTTTATTTATATTTTAAATCTCTTATGTTAGAGATCATGAGATATTTAACCTTTTGCAACTGACATTTTACTCACAATTAAAGTCTGAGGATTCATTAATTTTCCTACAAATGACTCAAATTTATCCTTTGTTATGACTGAGTAGTTTTGCATTGGATATATGTACATTTTCTTTTTGCGGTAACAGGGATTGAACTGGGGTCCTTCTGCTTCCAAGGTAGGTGCAGTACTACTTGAGCTAAATCCCTGGCCCTATATGCACATTTTCTTTATCCATTAATCTATTGAGCAGTTAGGTCAGGTACATGATTTACTCATTGTCAGTTGTGCTGCTATAAAAACAAACATTCATGGGCCAGAGATTTAGCTCAGTGGTTCTGGCACCTGCCTCACAAGCACAAAGTCCTGAGTTCGATCCCCGGTAACCACATACAATACTGGGCGTGGTGATTCATGCCCACCAGCAAACACCACATACCACAGTGCCAGATGTGGTGGCTCACGCCTGTAATCCCAGCACTTGGGAGGCAGAGACAGGTGGATTGCTGAGTTGAGGCTTGCCTGGGCTACATAGTGAGCTCAGGGCCAGCCTGAACTACAAAGCAAGACCCTGTCTCAAAAAAAAAAAAAAAAAAAAAAAGACATTCACGTATCATTGTAATAGGATGAATTTATGGGTTCTGTGAAGAAACCCAGGAAAGGTAAAGCTTGGTTAAATGAAACATCTGTTCTTATTTCTTTTTTTCAATTTTATTTTTTATTAGTACATATTTGAAGTGTATAATGATTACATTCCTTGTGGGGAGTTGGTACATGCACACAGACATCCTAATTCTTTTTTCATTCTTTTTCCTATCTTATGGTCTTCTTGACTTTTGCAAAACATCTATCTTTCTATTTCCTATTATTTTATTTTCTCTTTGTGTTTTAGGCTTCTCATATAAGAGAAACTATGCGTGCATATATATTTCACTTAACCTTTTGATCTCAAAGTGTATCCATTTTTTTTTTTTTTTGCTTTTGAGACAGGGTCTCGCTTTGTAGTTCAGGCTGGCCCTGAGCTCACTATGGTGCCCAGGCAAGCCGCTGCGAACTCAGCAATCCTTCTGTCTCTGCCTCCCGAGTGCTGGGATTACAGGCGTGAGCCACCACGTCTGGCATTGTGGTATGCGGTGTTGATTGCTGGTGGGCATGTCTCCACGCCCAGCATTATATGTGGTTACTGGGGATCGAAGGAAGGACCTTGTGCTTGTGAGGCAGGCGCCGGATCCACTGAGCTAACCCTCCAACCCTGTATCCATTTTCTTACAAATAATTCAAGATTATTCTTCTTGTACATAGCACATTTTATTTACCTACCCATCTGTCTCCATACTGTTTTCCAAAGTGGTTTTATTAATGTGTATTTTTTGTTTTTGTTTTTTTGAGACAGGGACTCATTTTATAGTTCAGGTTGGCCCTGAACTGACCTTGAACTCTTGAAAATCCTCCTGCCTCTGCCTATCAAGTGCTGGGATTACAGGTGTGAGGCACCATGCCACCCAACATTGTGATGTGTAGTACCAGGGATAGAACTCTGGACCTGCACTTGCCAGGCAGACACTGGAATCACTGAATTAAATCCCTGGCCTTACTGTATGTTTCTATCAAGAATATATAAGGCTTATTTCCCCATAACCTCACCATTTATGTATGTATGTATGTATGTATGTATGTATGTATGTATGTATGTATTTATTTATTTATTTATTTGAGACAGGGTCTCGCTTTGTAATTCAGGCTAGCCCCGAGCTCACTATGTAGCCCAGGCAAGCCGCCGCGAACTCAGCAATCCTCCTGTCTCTGCCTCCCAAGTGCTGGGATTACAGGCGTGAGCCACCACGCCCGGCACTGTGGTATATGGTATTGATTGCTGGTGGGCGTGAGTCACCATGCCCAGCATTCTATGTGGTTACCGGGATCGAACTCAGGACCTTGTGCTCGCGAGGTAGGCGCTGGAACCACTGAGCTAAATCTCCGGCCCCTCACCATTTATTTTTTTGAAGATTGTCTATATTTGTCTTCTTTTTTTAAAAAATTGATTTTATTGGTATAGTTTCTATACATATTATGATCACACTCAACATTGAGAATTTGTATCGGTACACAACACGAGTTACTTCTGAGCCCCCATCCCCCACCCTTGAGTTCTTGATAATGGCAGTCTTACTCGGCAAGGTAGAATCTCAGAGCTGATTTCAGTTTTACTTCATAATTGCTATAGTTGCTGCATATTAAAAAAGATTTTATTAGTCACTTGTATTTTTTCACCCGATAAATGCCCGTTCATTGTAGTTGACCTATTTTGATTGGGTCTTTTATTTTGAGGGATCTAAATTTTGAAGTCCTTTATATATTCTAGATATAAGTCCTTTGTCTGGGGAACATCTATGGAAGACCAGATGGGAAGAATGAGATCTAACTGGGTTCCTTGGTGAGCACTAAGACACAGGACGTGAAAGCGTGCTAACAGGCTACAGGAAAAAATAAAAATACCTGATGTTAAGTTGTTTACAAGGAAAAATACTATGGAGGTGAGAGACAGGTGATTCCTGTGAAACCCTAATCAGTTGGCTCCAAATCTGAGTAAATAAAGCTGAGGTACACCCATCATGTTGAAGGGAGATAGGAGACCCTGGTCCCCACATTTTCACCTGTTTCTGTGTCTCTCTGTTTTTAATTTGCTTGATCCTTTGATCAGGTTCAAGCTTGGAGGCTAGTTTCTACAAACATCTATTAAATTGTTTCCTATTCTTTATTTTGTTTCTTCACTGTTTTCTTTGCTGTGCAGTTTTAAAATTCAACATAATCCCATTTGTTGATTGTTGGTGCTATTTCTTGTGCATTTGGGGTTCTGCTCAGAAAATCTTTGCCTATATCAATGTCTTTGAGAGTTTTACTGAATTTTCTTCCAGTACATTGAGTGTATCTGTTTTAATATCTAGGTCTTTGATAAATTTTAATTTCAGCACCTCTTGAAAAGTATGCGTCAAGATCCATTCCGCTTATGGACAATTTCCTTAGCACAACTTGTTTGAAGAGGTTATGTTTTCTCCAGCATATGTTACTGGCCTCTTTGTGAAAAATCATCTGGCTGATGGAGCATGGGGTTGTCTTCTCATCCTCTGTTTTATTTGGTTGTTTAATACATTTTTGTGCTAATATTCTGTTGTTTCTACTTCTGTAGCTTTGCAGTATAGCCTAGTCATTGCAGAGCACCCAGAGGATTCTGGGCCCTGTTATGTGTGGTGCACTTCTGGGTACTGCAGGCCCAGCTGTGGAATTCTCTGGCTTCCAGGAAGGGTAGGCATAGTGATAATTAAGGCTACAGTAGTACAGGTGCGTGCACGCAGAAGCTTTCAGGTGCTGTGGATTAACTAATGGTCAGTTAAGTGGAAAGATCAGCTGAACTGAGTCAGTGTGGTTCTGAGTGTGGAAGACCCACCTGAGGGTTGTAGCCAGTGCTACAAAAGGAGAATAGGAGGGGGAGATGAGTGCTACTGATTTTCCTGGAGAAGCTTGTTGCGGCTGGTTTTCCTGACAGGGACTTGGCTGTTCTTGGAGAAGGAGCTTTGTTCCTCGCCGTCACCAGGTATGGCTGCTGTTCCCTTCGGGAAGCTCTGTTTTTCACCTTTAATGTTGCTTCCTGGCTGCGGCGTAGATCCCTTAGCCTTCTGGCCCAGACCCTTTATCCCACTGGCACAGTCTTTCTTAAATCCATCTTTAGGGCTTCCCAGTGCAGATCCTTGATGCGCACTCATGGAGGACATTGCTGTGGGCTCTAGGCCTTTGGCTGGACTTGTGAAGGGCATTGCTGTGGGCTCTGAGCCCTTGTCTCTAGCACATGGAGAGAGTCTTGCACTCCTCTGCACTTGACTTTTTGGGTATTACAAAATAATCCTATAAACTACATGTGTCCTATATTAAATCTTTTGAAAACCACTGACTATAAGGGTACCTTGATATTTGTGGTGACAGGAGGCACAGGGAACCTTCACGGTACTGCAGTCATGGTGGAAGTAGTGTTCTGGGGAGGTAACTGTGAATCATGATGGGGGAGATGGTACACTGAAGTTTCTGGGTGCTGTAGTTCTGCAGTTGAGGCACTTGGTTTCTGGGTACTACAGGGTGGGGGGGAGAGAGAGTCACACGGAACATTGTGGGTAGAGTAATGCAGGGTGTTGTGGGGAAGCTGAGATTTCTGCCTATGGTGGGGCATGCATAATCTTCAGAATAATGTTAGCAGGGGTCACCGTCAAAGATTCTTTGTATTGTTCTATGATTTGGACATACAGTCTTCTGGATACTGTAGTTTTGAGTGTGGGCTGTGAGGCATGAATTCTGAGTACTGTAGTTCTGTGGGGGAGGAAGTTAGAATCTGGGTACTACAGTACCACAATGGGGGGGTTGTTTGTGGAGGATTATGGGTACTGTAATACAGGTGTTGTAGGGGAGCTATAGCTTCTGCCTATGGTAGGATAGACATAATCTTCTGACTAATGTAGTCTGTGGGTGTCACCACCAAGGATTGTATTTCCCCTGATAGTCAATAGTAGTTTTACATGAACTATAACTCTATAGAGTTGCTAATTTTTAGGAAAATATTGTTAGAAAACACAAGTTGTACAATGACATGGAAGTTATATTTCTAGGAATTTCTTTAGCATATTCATTTTCAAATTCTTTCATTTATAATATCTTTCCACAGAATATGTCATAATATTTCCCTCAGTGTAAATAGCTGTTAAAATATATTTTCAGATTTTTAATTATTGACACTTCCATTAATTTTTTTTTTGCAATACTGGGGGTCAAATTCTGGCCCTGTGATTGCAAGATAGGCTCAGTGCCACTGAGCTAAACTTCTGGCCCTTAAAGAAACATTTAAAATCCAACAAATCAACATTTTCCATCAATTGTGAATGGATGAAGATTTTCTCAGTGGTCTCTGAAATTTCTTTAAATTATATACTTAACAGCAGAGAATCTGGATTGTTTTTGTGTATATGACTACTTGCACCTGAAATGCTATCAGAAATACTTCATGGAAATTTGTATTATATGTGACATTATTATTTATGTATTTATGTATCTATGCATTTATTTTTGCAGTACTGGGGATCAAAATTGGGTCCTCATGCTTCCAAGGTAGGTGCTATACCTCTTAAGCTAAATCCTTAGCCCTATACATGATATTTTTAGAGTTAATAATGCATTAACTTAGTTTGTGAACCCTTAGGATGTGTATTGGCCTATTAGATGTACAGGTTGATGTCAGCCATCCATAAATACTGTTCCATAATTTTCTTTGGTTAGAAACATTTGGACATGGAGTGGCACTTGGATCAGGATTTCCTGCAGTATCATTTATTTAGCAAACTGTCTTTGGTGCGTGCAACCAGCAAGAATTTGTCTAATACGATGGAATGTAGTTTTCACATGAGGATTTCTTCTGGAATTCAGTGTAGCAAAATGAGAGGAAATATTCTAAGATTATTTAAGAGGGAAAAAGTCAACATTTTCAGGCTAAATACTTGAAACTACTAAAGATAACAAGTAATGTCTACCATTTCAACCTCCAAAGTTTGGGGTTCATTTGAACTATCATTTGAGATTATTTATGAGGTTGCTGAATAAAAATGGGCAGCTAAATTTCAGTTTCATCATCCTTATGTATAAACAGAAAATAAGCAGTTGTTGTAAACAGCTGCAGACAAAGTAGGAATTTCCTAGCATAGTATTAAAAAAAACTTTTAAAGACTTATTTATTCCTACATTTTATTTTAACAAGGCAACAGAGAACATCATTATATTGAAAAAAATCTGTCACCTTTTAAAATAGCTTTGCCTCATTGGACATGGTAGCTCACACCTGTAATCCAAGCATTTTGGAACCAGAGGCTGGAGGATAGCTGTGAGTTTCTATATAAACATTAATATTTTACACTAATATTTATTAAAAAATAAGACCCTCAGTACAAGTTTAGAAACAGCCTTTCTATTGACTATTGCTATATATCTTTTTTTTTTTTCTTTTTGGAGACAGGGTCTCACTTTGTAGTTCAGGCTGGCCCTGAGCTCACTATGGTGCTCAGGCAAGCCGCCGCAAACTCAGTAATCCTCCTGTCTCTGTCTCCCAAGTTCTGGGATTACAGGCGTGAGCCACCACCTCCGGCATTGTGGTATGTGGTGTTGATTGTTGGTGGGTGTGTCTCCACGCCCAGCATTATATGTGGTTACTGGGGATCGAACTCGAGTCCTTGCGCTTTCGAGGCAGGCGCCGAAACCACTGAGCTAACCCTCCGGCCCTATATATCATTTTTTTGAGAAGCTAAATAATTTAAACTTTATGAGTATCCAGACATTGATACATTTATATTATCTGAATGTTTAACTGACTGTCATGTTTAAGATAATTTAAGCTCCTTACAAATTCAAAATTTTCAATTATACTTTTTATGTTCTTTCTTTATTAATTATTTACTTTTAAGTTTTCTTTGAGACAGGGTCTCAATTTGTAGTTCAAGTAGGCCCTGAGATCACTATATAGTCCAGGCAGGATTTGAACTCACAGCAATCCTTCTGCCTTTGCCTCCTGAGTACTGGAATTACAGGCATAAGCCACCACATCTGGCACTGTGGTGTGTGCTACTGATTGCTCTTGGATATAAATCACCACACCCAGCATTGTAGTATGTGGTTACCAGGGCTCAAACTAGGGACCTTGCCTGCGAGGCAGGCACTGGAACCACTGAGCTAAATCCCTGGCCCTTATTTATTTACTTTTTTGAGACAGGGTTTTCACAGTGTCATTCAGGCTGGTCTTGCACTGATTATGTATCCCATGGTGGCCTCAAACTAGCAGCTCCTGCCTCAGCTTCCTGAGTGCTAGTATTAGAGGTATTTATAAGCACACCTAGCAGTTAGTGAAACTGTGAACTTGAAATTTTTTCAAATTCTGTGAAACTGAAACTCTAAAGTTGAAACATCTCAAATATTAATTTGATTAGATAATGCAGGAAAAATTTATAATGTAGCCAGGGTGGCCTGAAACTCACAGCAATCTTCTTACCTCATCATCCTGGATGCTGGGATTATCAGAATGCACCATCATTCTCAAGCCTTTTAAAATATTTTTAAAGGTTTCATGAATGAAGAGATACTTGGATTTGTTTTTGGAGTTATTGAGCACTTATTAGAAAAGTGATCTGGTACCATGTAAACAATATATAAATGCAAATATACAGGTAGGCAAACATAATATGTTTATTTATGCTGACACATAGAAAGTGACTTGAAATTATAATTTTTCAGCTTTTAAACAGTTATTGCCATGATTTTAAATAATCACACAATTTTCTTAAATTTATATATCTGAAGGTAGGAATGAGGTTATAACTAGGTTAGAAATATATATATGAATGAGAATTGCCTAATTAAACTACATTTGAATTTTTTGAAGCTTTTGTTATTTGCCTCCATTTAGTATAGATATTAGTCATTTTAAGATATTTTTATTGATAAACTTTAGACATAGATGGTGAGACATTTATGGTTTATCAAATATGAATAATAGTCCAGTTTAGAAAAAACATTCCTATGAAAGAAAAACACAAAAGCAAAACATTTGTATCTTAGCCAGTCTTATTTTGTAGATTTCTCAGTGCCAGCATTCAGTGAGATTGTAAGCGGCAGTGCAAAAGGTGACTTAGATCCCCCCCAACTATCTTCAGTCTAGAGCATAAATTTCTACCTCCATCTCTTCTCAGCCCTGATGAATGGATGGACTATGCAGATCTTGGCATTTGTATGTGAAATCCAGTTTTATTTGCCTAGGCATGGGTGATCCAGGGAAGGATACAAATCAGAACTTGTCCAGTGTTCCATCGTATTTCCTCCATTACTCTTTCTTTCTTAAAGCCTAAGGTTAGGCCTAGGGCTAGGGTTTGAAGGCTCAGTAGGCTTAGGACTGGGGCTAAGATTAGGCCTGGAGTTAGGGTTAGGGCTGTAGCTAGGGTTAGGACTGGGATTAAGGTTAGGACTGGGCCTAGGTTTAGGCTAAGGGTAGTCCATGGGAGATGGATAGGGATCATTCTAGCAATTGGGCTCAAACTATGTGTAGGACTGTGGCTAAATTTATCTATGTGTTTAGAGTTAAGGCTTGGTGTTTGTTGAGGGGCAGGTTTTGAGTGAGTCATGGGACAAGTTTTAGGGCCCGGGCTAGAGTGTGTGTTGTGTCTTTGGTGAGGCCTGTGGCTGGGGTTAGGCCCTAGGCTTGGGTGACTGCTGGGTCCCAGTGATTTCTGGATGTATACTTCGACCCGGCTTTGTGTGAGCTCTGGTTCATGGATACATCCTTGGCCTAGGGTTAGGACCCCTGGCTGCAAGGGCTGGGTCTCCATTGAGTCCTTTTGCTATATTTAGGTCTCTAGCTTCATTGAGGGCTGTGTCCCAGTTAGCTGTGGGCCATGGTTCGGGCCAGAGCTCAGGTGATAGTTGATTCCTGGGTGGGACATAGACCTAGGCTTAGGGCCTAAGCTCTCGTGAGGGCTGTGTCCTAGTCTGGTCTGGGCCTAGAGTTAGGACCTTGGTAAGAGTTATGGCTAGATCTCAGGTGAGGTTAGATTCTATGGTTTATGGCCTGGGCTAAGGTGAGGGCGGGGTCCCAGGAGAAACAAAGTCCAGACTAACGCAAGCCTAAGTGGTGTTTTGAAGATTTCTGTGTATTTGTCTTCAAGTTCTCTTGTCAGGGCCGTGATCTGGAGAAAGAATACGGAGAGTGTATCAGGGAGGTAGAGTGGGGTTCATAGTGTAAGCTTCACAGGTTGGGTAGTGTTTTGTTCAGATTGAGAATGGGGCTACTGTGGATTTTCTTGAATATTCCAGTTTGACTTGCCCAGGAATGGTGAGGAGGATAGCTGGGAGTAAGTTGAGCACTAGTGTGATTGTGCCTCTCCCTCCAGACTGGAGCCATTTGCTAAGTTGAGCATCAGGGCTAGGGTTAGAGTTAGGATTTGGAAGAAGTATACTGTCATTTTGATTATTTCTGTGGATTGGGCTTTCCAAAGTATAGTGAGGATGAGGGGCACTGTTAGGATTGGAGTTAGCATTAGCATGTTGTCCATATATGCTAATATATGCATTCATTTGTCTGGGAGATTGTGGGCTTAGGCTAAGGACTAGAAGGTCTGAGTCTGTGGGAGTGATACATGTCTCTATTGCATTCCAAAATATATGGTAATGACCACAATTCTATATGTTGATCAAGTAGTTTTGAAATGAGGTGTGTGTTAGGCTACAGGTGCATGAAGGTCCTTTTGGGGTATGTTAGGTTTAGGATAAGCAGAAAAAGGAGAATTGTGTTTCAGAATAACTTGTATTTTCAGTCACTATTCCTTAGGCTTGGGGTTTGGTTTAAGAGAGGAAAGGGGATTGCCAAGTGGGCATCCTCTGGGCACCTGGGGATCACGTTTTCAATTTCTCATGGCTAGGGTAACAATTAGTTAAAGGATGCTATGGGTTTGGAGATACTTGTCTATTGGGATTCAAAACTGATTGGAATGGTTTGTTGAACATTACCATTCAGGTTAGAGGTAGGGTTCCTGACTGGGCCCCTGGATCTTAGGGAGCCTTCTGCAGGGTGGGGGTGGAGTTTAGGGCTAGGGTTGGCATAAAGGTGAGAAATCCTGTCATTTTGATTATTCCTGGGTATTGGGGTAAGAAATTGTATCCTTAAGGTTATGGTTTTCTTCAGAATATGTGTAAGGAAGCATTTGTAGTGGCTATTTCATGGAGTTTGGTTCATTATTTCCATTTCCTGGTAAAGCCAAAATTTTAGCATTTGCTGGATAGATGGCATCTGCTTGGGTACCTTGGAGTTTTCACAGGACCCATGTGTACTGTTTCTGTAGGATGAGCATTAGTATTTGGGGTAGCCATAGTGTTTTTATGAATGGGGTGGTTTTTGGTTTTTATGAATGGGGTACACACTATTGGCCTGTAGTTAATCTGCCAATCAGAGTCCAGAGTAAGGCAAGCCCAAGTGGTGTTTTGATGATTCCTGTGTATTTGTCTTCGAGCTCTCTTGTCAGAGGCATGATTTGGAGGAAGAACATGGAGAGTGTATCAAAGAGGTAGAGTGGTGTTTACAGTGTAAGGTTCACAGGTGGAATGGTGTTTCTTCAGTTTGAGAATGGGGTCACTATGAATTTTCTTGTGTATTCAGGTTTGGTTTGCCCAGGAATGGTGAGAAGTATAGCTGAGAGTAAGTTGAATGCTAGTGTGGTTGTGCCTCTCTCTCCAGACTGGAGGCATTTACTAAGTTGAGCATGGAGCCTAGGGTTAGGGTTAGGATTCTGGGGGAAGTATACTGTCATTTTGATTATTCCTGTGGATTGGGCTTCCCAAAGGATAGTGAGGATGAAGGGTACTGTCAGGATTGGAGTTAGCAGTAGTGCCTTGTGCATATACCCTAATACAGGGTTTCATGTTTCAGTGAGATTGTGGGCTTAGGCTAAGGACTAGGAGGTCTGAGTCTGTGGGAGTGATATATTTCTGTATTGTACTCCAAAATACATGGTAATGGCTATGATTGTGTTTCTTGATAAAATGGTTTTGAAATGACCTGTGTGTTAGGTCTCAGGTGCCTGAAGGTGCTTTCGGGATATGTTAGGTTTAGGAGAAGCAGAAAAAAGAGGGTCGTGCTGAAGAATAACTTGTATTTTCTGTCTATATTCCTTGTTAGGCTTGGGGTTTGGGTTAAGGAGAGGAAAGTGAATTGCCTTGTGGGCATTATCGTCTGTGCTCCTGGGCATCCCATTTTCAGTTTCTCAGGGCTAGGGTGCCAATTGGTTAAAGGATGCTATGGGTTTGGAGATACTTGTCCATTGGGATTCAAAATGGATTTGGAATGGTTAGTTGAACATTATCATTCAGATTAGAGGTAGGGTTCCTGAGTGGGCCCCTGGGTCTTAGCGAGCCCTTGGCAGGGTGAGAGTGGAGCATAGGGCTAGGGCTGGGATAAGGGTGAAGAATACTGTCATTTTGCTTAGTCCTGGGTATCAGTATAAGAAATTCCATCGGTAGGGTTATGGTTTACTTTAGGATAGGTATGAGGAAGAGCTTGTAGTGCCCATCTGAGGGAATTTGTTTCATTGTGTCCATTTCCTGTAGAGCCAAAGATAGCATTTGCTGGATAGATAGTGCTGGTTGGGTAGTATGGTATTTTCAGGTGTCACAGGTGTGTTATTTTTGTAGGATGAGCATTAGCATTTGGGTTATCCATAGTGTTTTTATGAGTGGGATTTTGGATGCAGACTCTTGGCCTGTGTTTAGTCTGCCAGTCAGAGTCTAGATGAATGCAAGCCCAAGTGGTGTTTTGAGAATTCCTGTGTATTTGTCTTCGAGTTCTCTTGTCAAGGGCATGATTCCCAGGAAGAACATGGAGCATGTATCATGAAGGTATAGTGGGGTTCAAAGTGTAAGGTGGACAGGCAGGGTAAGGTTTCAGTTCAGACCAAGAATGGGGTCACTTTGGATTTTCTTGTGTATTCAGGTTCGGTTTGCCCAGGAATGGTGTGAGGAGCATAGCTGGGATTAAGGTGAGTGCTAGTGTGGTTGTGCCTCTCCCTCACACTGCAGGCATTTGCTAAGTTGAGCATTGAGCCTAGGGTTAGAGCTAGGATTCAGGAGAAATAAAATGTCATTTTGATTATTCCTGTGGATTGGGCTTACCAAAGGATAGTGATCATGAAGGGTACTGTCAGGACTGGAGTTAGTACTTATGCATTGTGCATATACCCTAATATAGGTATTCATGTGTCAGGGAGACTGTGGGCTTAGGCTCAGGATTAGGAGGTCTGAGTCTGTGGGAGTGATATACTTCTGTATTGCACCCCAAAATGTATGGTCATGTCCACAATTGTGTCACTTGATCAAGTGGTTTTTGAAGTGACCTGGGTGTTAGGCCTCAGGTGCCTTCAGGGTATGTTAGGTTTAGGAGAAGCAGAAAAAAGAGGGTTGTGCTGAAGAATAACTTGCATTTTCCATCAATACTGAAATGTTAGGCTTAGGGTTTGGGTTAAAGAGAGGAAAGGGAATTGCCTTGAGGGCATACTCTGTGTACCTGGGGATCATGTTTTCTATTTCCCAAGGCTAGGGTGCCAATTGGTTAAAGGATGCTATGGGTTTGGAGATACTTGTTCATTGGGATTCAAAATGGATTGGAATGGTTGGTGGGACATTACCAGTCAGGTTAGAGGTAGGGTTCCTGAGGGGGCCCTGGGTCTCAGCCCTCTGCAGCGTGAGGGTGGAGGATAGGGCTAGGGTTGGAATAAAGGTGAGGAAAAGTGTCATTTTGCTTATTCCTGTGTATCAGTATAAGAAATTCTATCATTAAGGTTACGCTTTGCTTAGTATAGGTATGAGGAAGCATGTGTAGTGCTCATCTGAGGGAATTTGGTTCATTGTGTCCATTTCCAGGTAGAGCCAAAGTTACCATTTGCAGGATAGATAGTGTCAGGTTAGGTACATTGGCATTTTCAGGTTTCGCAAGGGTGTTATTTTTGTAGGATTAGCATTAGCATTTGTCGTAGCTATGGTGTTTTTATGAATGAGGCATTTTTGGATGTACACTCTTGGCCTGTGTTTAGCCTGCAAGTCAGATTCCAGATGAACGCAAGTCCCGGTGGTGTTTTGACGATTCCTCTGTATTTGTCTTTGAGTTCTCTTGTCAGGTACATGATTTAGAGGAAGAACATGGAGAGTGTATCATGGGGGTAGATTGGAGTCCAAAGAGTAAGGTTGATAGGCATGGTAGGGTTTCTGTTCATATCAAGAATGCGGTCACTACAGATTTTCTTGCCTACTTAGGATGTTTGCCCAGGAATGTTGAGGAGTGTAGCTGGGAGCAATTTGAGTGCTACTGTGGTAGTGTCTCTCTCCGGACTGGAGGCATTTGTTAAGTTGAGCATCAGGACTAGGTTTAGGGTTATGATTCAGGAGAAGCATACTGTCATTTTGATTATTCCTGTGCATTGGGCTTCCCATAGTATAGTTAGGGTGAAGGGTACTGTCTGGATTGGCATTATCACTAGTGTGTTGTGCAGATACCCTAATAATAGAGTTTCATGTGTCAGGGAGATTGTGGGCTTAGGCTAAGGGCTTGGAGGTCTGTGTTTGGGGAAGTGATATACTTCTGTATTGCACTCCAAAATATATGGTAATGGCCACGATACTATTTTTTTTTTGATCAAGTGGTTTTGAAATGACCTGTGTGTTAGGCCTCAGGTACCTGAAGGTGCCTTTGGGGTATGTTAGGTTTAGGAGAAGCAGTAAAAAGAGGGTCGTGCTGAAGAATAACTTGTATTTTCAGTCAGTATTCCTTGTTAGGCTTTGGGCTTGGGTTAAGGAGAGGAAAGGGAATTGCCTTGTGGGCATCCTCTGGGCTCCTGGGCATCACATTTTCAATTTCCCAGGGCTAGGGTGCCAAATTATGGGTTTGGAGATACTTGTGTATTGTGATTCAAAATGGATTGGAATGGTTGGTGGAACATTACCATTGAGGTTAGAGGTAGGTTGCCTGAGTGGGGCCCTGGGTGTTAGGGAGCCCTCTGCAGGGTGAGAGGGAGGATGGGGCTAGGGTTGGGATAAGGCTGAGGAATACTGTCATTTTGCTTATTCCTGGATATCAATATAAGAAATTGTATCGTTACGGTTGCAGTTTGTTTTAGGATAGGTATGATGAAGCCTTTATAGTGCCCATCGGTGGGAATTTAGTTCATTATGTCTATTTCCTGGTAGAGCCAAAGTTAATGTTTGCTGGATAGATAGCATCAAGTTGGGTATATTGACGCTTTAATGTGTCCAGGTGTGTTATTTTTGTAGGATGAGTGTTAACATTTGGGGTAGCCTTAGTGATTTTATGAATGGATTTTTTTTTTTTTGATGCACAATCTTAAACTGTGTTTAGCCTGCCAGTCACAGTCTAGACGAATGCAAGCCCAAGTGGTGTTTTGACAGTTCCTGTGTATTTGTCTTGGAGTTCACTTGTCAGGGGCATGATTTGGAGGAAGAACGTGGAGAGCATATCATCAAGGAAGAGAGAGGTTCAAAGCATAAGGTTGACAGGCAGGTTAGGCTTTCTGTTCAGATTGAGAATGGGGTCACTGGATTTTCTTGTGTATTCAGGTTCTGTTTGCCCAGGAATGGTAAGAAGTATTGCTGGGAGTGAGTTGAGCACTAGTATGGTTGTGTCTTTCCCTCCAGACTGGAGGCCTTTGCTAAATTGAGCATTGGGGCTAGGGTTAGGATTACAATTTGGGAGAAATATACTGTTGTTTTGATTATTCCTGTGGATTGGGCTTCGCAAAGTATAGTGAGGATGAAGGGTACTGTCAGGGTTGGAGTTAGCACTAGTACGTTGTGCATATATCCTAATATAGGAGTTCATGTTTCAGGGAGATTAGGCTAAGGACTAGGAGGTCTGAGTCTCTGGGAGTGATATACTTCTGTATTGCACACCAAAATATATGGTAATGGCCATGAATGTGTTTCTTGATCAAGAGACTTTGAAATGACCTGGGTGTTAGGGCTCCAGTGCCTGAAGGTGCCTTCGGGGTATGTTAGGTTTAGGAGAAGGAGAAAAAAAGAGGGTCATGCTGAAGCACAACTTGTATTTTCAGTAACTATGCCTTGTTAGGCTTGGGATTTGGGTTAAGGGAGGAAAGGGAATCAACATGTGGGCATCCTCTCAGTACCTGGGCATATGTTTTCAATTTCGAAGTGCTAGGGTGCCTGTTGCTTAAAGGATGCTATGGGTTTGGAGATACTTGTCTATTGGGATTCAAAATGGATAGGAATGGTTTGCTGAACATTACCATTCAGGTTAGAGGTAGGGTTCCTGGGTGGGCCCCTGGGTCTTAGGGAGCCCTGTGTAGGGCGAGCATGGAAATTTGGGCTAGCACTGTGAGAAGGGTGAGGAATACTCTCATTTTATTTTTTCTTGGTCATTGGTATAAGAAATTCTATCGTTAAGGTTACAGTTTGCTTCAGGATAGGTATGAGGAAGCATTTGTACTGCATATCTGAGGGAATTTGGTTCATTGGGTCCATTTCCTGGTAGACCCAAAGTTAGAATTTGCTGGATAGATATCATCAGGTTGTGTATCTTGGCGTTTTCAGGTGACCCATGTGTTTTATTTTTTTTTAGGATGAGCATTAGTATTTGGGGTAGCCATAGTGTTTTTATGAATGGATTTGTTTTTAGGATGCACACTCTTGCCCTTTGATTAGGCTGGCAGTTAGGGTCCAGCAAATGGCAAATCCAAGTTGCATTTTGACTATTCCTGTGTATTTGTCATGGAGTTCTCTTGTCGGGGGCCTGACTCGGAGGAAGAACCTGGAGAGTGGATCATGGAGGTAGAGTGTGCTTTAGTGTAAGGCTGACAGGTCGGGTAGGGTTTCCATTCAGATTGAGAGTGGTGTAAATGTGGTTTTTCTTGCATATTCAGGTTCAGTATGCCTAGGAATGGTGAGGAGTATACCTAGGAGTAAGTTGAGAGCTAGTGGGGCTGTGCCTCTCCTTCCAGGATGGAGGCATTTGCTGAATTCAGCATGGTGGCTGGGGTTGGGGTTAGGATTTGTGAGAATGATACTGTCATTTTGAGTATTCCTGTGGATTGGGCTTATCAAAATATGGTGAGGATGAAGGGTACTATCAGGATTGGTGTTAGCATTAGTGTATTGTGCATATGCCCTAATATATGTATTCATGTGTCAAGGAGATTGTGGGCTTAGGCCAAGTATTGGGAGTTCTGAGTCTGTGGGAGTGATACTCTTTTGTATTTCACTGCAAAATATAGGGAAATAGCTATAATTCTATTTCTTGGCCAAGAGGTTTTGAAATGTCATGGGTGTTAGGGCTCAGGTGCCTAAGGTGCGTTTGGGATAAGTTAGCTTTAGGATAAGGAGAAAAAAGAGGGGTGTGTTGAATAACTTGGAGTTTCAGTGGATGTTTGTTGTTGGGCTTGCAGTCTGTGTTATGGTGAGGAAAGGGAATTGCCTCATTGATGTAATCTGGGCACCTCGGGATCCCATTGTCAATTTTCCATGGCTAGTGTGTCACTTGTTTGAAGGATGCTATGGATGTGTAGATGCCAGCCTATTGGGAATCAAAATGGATTGGAATGGGTTGGTGGAACATTACCATTCAGGTTTGAGGTATGTTCCTGAGCAAGCCCCTGGGTCTTAGGGAGCCCTCTGTAGGGTGAGGGTGGAGTTTAGGGGTAACATTGTGAGAATGGAGGGAATACTGTCATTTTATTTATTCTTGATCATTGGTATAAGAAATTCTATCGTTAAAATTATGGTTTGCTTGGGCTGGAGGGTTAGCTCCGTGGTTCCACCACCTGCCTTGCAAGTGCAAGGTCCTGAGTTCGATCACTGGTAACCACATACAATGCTGGGTGTGGAGACTCAAGCCCACCAGCAATCAATACCACATACCACAGGGCCGGG
>PVIC010027750.1:0-23661 GCA_004025085.1 Thryonomys swinderianus
TTTTGGAGACAGGGTCTCGCTTTGTAGTTCAGGCTGGCCCTGAGCTCACTATGGTGCCCAGGCAAGCCGCCGCGAACTCAGCAATCCTCCTGTCTCTGCTTCCCGAGTGCTGGGATTACAGACGTGAGCCACCATGCCCAGCATTATATGTGGTAACCGGGGATCGAACTCAGGTCCTTGTGCTTGCGAGGCAGGCGCCAGAACCACTGAGCTAACCCTTCGGCCCAGGTTTTTTTTTTTTTTTTTGAGACAGGGTCTCTTTTTCTAGTTAAGTCTAGCCCTGAACTTACTATGTACCCCAGGCTGACCTTGAATTCACAGCCATCCTCCTCCCTCTGCCTTCCAGAGTATTGGGATTACAGGTATGAGCCACCATGTCCAGCACTGTGTTATGTGGTACCAGGGATCAAACTCAGGACCTTGCACTTGCAAGGCAGGTGCAGGAACCACTGAGCTAAATCCCTGGCCTCTTGTCTTTCACTGTAATTCACTTCTTGTTTTCTTTTTTTTTGTGATGCTGGGGGCTGAATCTAGGGCCTTGTACTCTACCACTGAGCTAATTCTCAGCCCTCCCTTTTGTTTTAGACATTTCTCCAGGGCCCTATTTGATTCTAACAAAAACTTACTATGTACTATGTAAATTGACTCTACAGCCTTTCTCCATTGTTAGTTACCTTTATAAATGAACATCAAGCCCAGGGATGTAGTGCAAGGCCCAGCCAGGGATTTAGATTAAGTGGTACTGCACCTACTTTGGAAGCAAGTGACTTCAATTCCCAGTACCAGAAAAAAAAAAAAAATGAAGGTCATAATTTTAAAGGAAGAAAAAAGAGCAGGGGATGGTGCTACAGTCCTGTAATCTCTTAACTTGGGAGGCCAAGGCAGCATTTTAGGCCAGCCTGAACTACATACATGTAGTCTCACACACACAAAAAAAGACGCAATAAAAAGTATTTTGTGCAGACCTAAAAACATTTATGAGCATTAAAAACAAAAGAAAACAGCCAGGTGTGGTGGCTCACGCCTGTTATCCCAGTACTCGGGAGGCAGAGGCAGGATTGCTGAGTTCGAGGCTTGCCTGGGCTACATAGTGAGCTCAGGGCCAGCCTGAACTACACAGTGAGACCCTGTCTCAAAAAAAAACAAAACAAAAGAAAACAGGGCCGGAGAGTTAGCTCAGTGGTTCCAGCGCCTGCCTCACAAGTGCAAGGTCCTGAGTTTGATCCCCGGTAACCACATACAATACTGGGCATGGAGACTCACGCCTACCAGCAATCAATACCACATACCTTACCACAGTGCTGGGCGTGGTGGCTCACACCTGTAATCCCAGCACTCAGGAGGCAGAGACAGGAGGATTGCTGTGTTCGAGGCTTGCCTGGGCTATATAGTGAACTTGGAGCCAGCCTGAACTACAAAGCGAGACCCTGTCTCAAAAAAAAAAAAAAGAAAACAAAACAAAAAGAAGAATATCCAAACATAAAACTAAAGCTCACAGAAATGAACTGTTAAGAAGAAAAATTTTCTTTTTTTTTTATACAGGGTCTTGTTGTGTTTTAGGCAAGCTCTGAACTCAGTACAGGCTGGCCTTAAACTCATGGCTACATCCAATTTAAGAAATACTTCAAATAAGAACAAAAATATTGTTCAGTATTAGTAATTTTAACAAGTCAAAACAAAATCATCTTCTCCATCAGATTAAGTATTAAAACTAACTATAAACTAGTGAAGTTTCAGTGAATCAAGCTCCTTTACTCACTATCACTGAGTATAGTTGTATATTGAGTTCACTTTCCAGAACCACAAAAAAAAAAAAAAAGAAAGAAAGAAAGAAAAAAAATCCAGGTGTGGTGATACATACTTGTAATGCCGGCATTCTGGGATGTTGAGTCAAAAGGATCACAAATTTGAGTCCAGCCTGGGCAACTTAGTGTTGTAGCAAGATTATCTCAAAATAAAAATAATTTTTAAAGGGCTAAGGATATATAGCTCATTTTTAAGGTCCTTGATTCAATAACCAGTACCATCAAAGAAATAAAAATAGGGGCTGGAGATTTAGCTTAGTGGTTCTGGCGACTGCCTATCAAGTGCAAGGTCCCTGGTCCAATCCCTGGTAACCACATACAACAAGACCAGCATGGTGACTCATGCCCACCAGCAAACTCAAACACACCACAAAGTAGGTGTGGTGGCTCATGCCTGTAATCCCAGCACTCAGGAGGCAGAGACAGAAGGATTGCTGGATTCTAGGCTTGCCTGAATTACACAGTGAGCTCAGGGCCAGCCTGAACTACTAAGTGAGACCCTGTCTCAAACACAAACAAACAACAACCTCTCTCCCCCAAAAAAAAGAGAAAAAAAGAAGAATCATAATAAGGTAGGGGGCCTGGGAAGGAGGCAGAATCCCTGAGTGCTAGGCTGGCCCTGCTTCTAGTTTCCACGAGGATGGCATACAGTCCCTTCTCTGGTGTCAGTGGTTTATGTCGTAGTTTAGGGATAACAGGCAACAAACTCCCTCAGACTGTGTTTACAAGACACAATGAAAAGCCTAAAAGGAGAAAATGCACTTAATGTGGCTACAAATCGGACACATGATAATCTTGAGTTCCATGAAAGTTACTACACTTAGCAAAAAATTTATGGATGCTCCATAAAAATCTATTTTACTAAGAATGCATGATTGATATTATGAGATAGTAACTATTCAAAGGGAAATGGGGTTTAGGGGTAAATAATGAAGGAAGAAAAAAGGAAACAATGCTTGTGTATATAGGGGCAGGGGGAGGCAGGATGGGTAGGGGAGAGGGAAAGTGAGAAGTTGTGCCATACAAATTCTCAATGTGGAGTGTAATTGTGATGTGTATATATTATGTACCAATAAAATGTACCAATTAAAAAAATCTATTTTACTAAGCCAAGTAAAATCTGTCTATGTGTGGTTAAGAAATTAAATAATCATTGCTGTATGTAGCACTTAACTACCAGGGAACTCTTTAAATAGTATCTCACTTACATTTGTATCTATAAAATAGTTTATATAAACTACCTATTTCTACATCTTGGAAACAACACTTTACTGTAATTTTAACACAATCCTTCCAGCTGTTTGGAAGAGACCAACTACCATAATACTATGATAGCTAAATGAATTTTATTTTAGCTCTCTCAGATACATCATAGTCATTAATATTCTCCAAAAATGAAGTCAGAGCTTTTAAATAAGATGCCAAAGGTAATATCTACATCACACAAAGAAAAACAGGAATGTGAAGGACAAGGCACATCTATGTCCCTGGAACAGAACTGGAAGGTCAATTGATGAATTCTATGCTTGGTGAGTAGGTGAAAGTAAGTTCAGCAAAATGTAAATAAAAAAGCAGTGGAAAAGTGGCATCATAATGAGATCTCTGAAACACCTGCTCCCAGATTTCACTGGGGTTCCCAGGATGAGAAATGGACAAGTCTTCTGTTAAGTTCTCCTGGGATAAATGAACAGCAGCATAATTCTGGATAATTTGCATAGTTAACTTACTTTCCTGAATGGGAAGCACAGTGCCACAGAGAGGATGAAACATTACTCTGGAGCTATAAAGCAGGCAGCTTTGTGGTACAGTGGGAAAGCTTTTGACTCTGAATGACAACAAGGTTCAGGACTTGACGCTGTCAATCACCATTTTCACAAGTCAAATGTAGTACCTACCATACCTGCAATCTGCTTCACAGAGCTGGTGTGAAGACCAGTGAGAAAATATACAAAACCCATTACATATGAAATTGTAAGTCACTTCTGAGTACTTCAATAATAAAGCTAACACACATATCCATATGGTAGGAGTTCTGTACCTTCGACTGATAGAAAGCCAGAATCGGTCTGTTAAGCGGGAAGCAGACAGAGCCTGTGGACAGAATGGCCACTGCTGGTTTCATAACACTCAGTGTGGCACCAAATGGATAGACAAAGGTGAGAGCCCTGTAAGAAAGTAAACAATCACATCCAAATATTTTAAAAATGCACTTACAAATCTGAAAATAATCTCAGTGTTTCTTCAGCAACACTCTTTGATTCATCATCAAATACAAAATTTCTTGCTAAGCCTTAATTTATAAACTAAAAAATTGGAACAACTCTAGCTATTAAGTTAAATAAAAGTATATTTTAAAATGTGAGTGTAAACTAAGAGCATAATGCAAATGATTATAACTAAAAGAATCAACATAGCCCTGATGGAGCTGGGAGGGGGAAGTTACCTAGAGCTCTATGTGGGCCTGCTCTGCACAGTACCATCTTAAAAGTAAATGTTTTCCTTTTTCTTACATATGGCTGGTACAATCTCCGAAGTAATGTCTGGCCAGGTGTGGTGGCTCACACCCAGCACTTGGGAGGCAGAGGCAGGAGGACTGCTGTGAGTTCAAGGCTAGCTTGGACTACACAGGGCGTTCAGGGCCCAAAGAGAGACCTTGTCTCAAAAAAAAAAAAAAAGCAATGTCTGTCGTTGGGAGAGTAATTACCAGGTGAATGCTTATGTGAATACAGGCACATATGTGCCCTACTTAGGCCACTTCTACAGGAAACTGTTAAGTACTACCAGCTGCCTGCAGAGTAACTTGGTAATGCACTGCACTTATAGTGAATCAGGTAGAAGATCTTTGACCCAGGAATTCCTATGTTAAGAATCAATCTTAATAAATTATTAGCATAAGCACACAAAAATGTAAAAAGATGCTCGATGTGCTTTTTATTTGTAACATAGTTGTTTCTAGCAAGAAGGTGGTACAGAGGTTCAAAGTACAGCCTCTGGAGAAGACTGCCTAGGTCTGAATCTAAGTTCTGATAGTCATATAGATTTGGATACTCATCTCATTGCTGTTTTTTTTTTAATAATACTTTTTTTTTGCTTATTTCTTTTTAAAAATTTTTACATTTATTAGTACATGTTTGCAGTACATAAGGATTATATTCCTCATAGGAATTGGTCCACTACCTGTGCATAATACATCTTAATTCTTTTTATATCCCTTCCTCTCCCCTCCCTCCAACCCTCTTCTATCTCTTGGTCCCCTTCCATTTCCAAAGATCTGTTTCCTATTATCTATTATCTTTATTTTTTTGTTTTGAGACACTGTTTTTTATTCTGCTCTTTATTTATGCTTTGGATTTCTCATGCAAGAGAAACTATGGGGCATTTTATCTCTTTTTATTTCATTTGTAATCTAGGGTTGCTGTGATAGATTAAATCAGGTAATTCATGCTTGTTATACAGTAAATACTCAGTAAATGTTAGGTGGTATTTTTGTTTGTTTTCTTGAGACAGAGTTTCACTGTGTAGTTCAGGCTGGCTCAGACTCAAAATGATCCTCCTGCCTCAGACTTCTGAGTGTTAGGATTATAGGCATGTGCTACCATGTCTGACTCCATGTTAGTATTATTAAACTGATATAAAGTATCTAAATGTTCAAAACTAGGGGACTGATAGATAAATTAGGATGTACTCAACCTAATGCAGGCATTAAAAGGATAAAGTACTTATCTATATTTATTTTGTTTTATCTTAAGAGTCCCATGGGGTAGTCCAGGATGACCTAATATTTGTGATCCTGGGCTGGGGATTTAGCTCAAGTGGTACCACACCAACCTTGGAAGCACAAGGGCCTGAGTTTGATCCCCAGTACCACAAAAAAACAAAAAACAAACAAAAAAATTTGTGATACTCCTGCCATGGCCTCCCACATGCTAAAATTACAGGTGGCACCATCACACCCAACCTACTATGCCTTTACATATGAAAAATAAACTAGAAATTCAAATTCTGATCTGTTAAGACTAATTATATTCAGGAGGAAGGATACAGATACATATAGTTTAGAACTCCTGCTTTTTTTTTTGAGACAGGGTCTTGCTTTGTAATTCAGGCTGGCTCTGAGCTCAATATGTAACCCAGGCAAGCCTGGAACTCAGCAATCCTCCTGTCTCTGCCTCCCGAGTGCTGGGATGACAGGTGTGAGCCACCACACCCAGCATTATATGTGGTTACCGGGAATCGAACTCAGGACCTTGCACTTGCAAGGCAAGCGCCAGAACCACTGAGCTAACCCTCTGGCTCGAGAACTCCTACTTTTATAATTTTTCTTCCTTTTGAACTATTCAAATTACTACCTGCAGAGAGCAAAGAATGACTTTTATAATCAGAAAATATTTTTCATTTTTAAAAAGAATCGTGTGTATGTGTGTGTGTGCACACTCGAGTGTGAGTGCAATACTGGGGTTGGAACCTAGGCCCTTTGCACAGAGCTCATACCTCTGTCTCAGTCATTAAGTTGTCAAGGCTGAGCTTGAACTTATTATCCTCTTCCCTCAGCTTCCCAGAGTGCTGGGATTACAGGTGTGTGTTACCATCCCTGGCTGAAAAGGAAAACTTTAAAAATGACAAACCTGTCCTCCTCAGAACATACTCACTGGGCATTGTTTCCACTGTTTTCCTCATCAATGATACCAGGCACAGCCTTTCCTGCAGCTCGACTAATTTCCCTTAAAGAAAAAAAATTAAAAAATTAAAATCTAATCAACAAAAATATTGGGGAACTTCACACTGAATAGTAAATATTCATGCCGGGATTTCACAGACTTTGAAAATACTATTAATTTAACTTTAATGTGGAAATTAAAAGTACACCCACACACCCAGTCTCTTCTATTTTAGGAAGCTTGTAAAGGTTAACATTAAAATATGTTAGAGTCAGTTCCATTTCTTGAGTGCTGAGGAAAGAAAGGGTCCATACCCTAGACCCACATTCTAGGGTCTACAGTTACCTGGCACATGCCAAGTTCAAGTGTGGAATAAATCACTTTGAACATGGGGGAAAGTAAACAGGGACATCTGATGTGTTCCTCTCATGCACTTTAGGATCCCAGGTTCCAAGAGATAAACTAGCTATGCCACCTGGCCTATCTGGGTTACACTGTGGCTGGGTCAGTTCAAAATAAGTCTCAGGTCCACTCTTGCTGGAAATGTTCAGACCAAGGCATGCTCTCTTGTGGTACCTGGGCATGAATTTGGGGATGGCTGTTACTATTCAGCCTACACAGTCAACAAGGCAAAGGCAAGAGAAATGGAGAGAAATGGAACTGGAGCCCTAATCACAGGAACTTTTTAGTCAATCCATACTTAAGACCTGCCCTATTTCTGGCTTTTCAATGATGTGCATCAACAAAATCACCTTATCGCTTACCTCACTTGCATTAGTATTTTCTATTACCTGCAGCTGAAAGTACCTCGAGAAAAAAATGAATGGGAAAGTTTCAAAAGATGAGAGAAAAAAAAGGTGGAAGAATATACTTTGACTAATAAGCATTATGTAAAAATAAATTATAATGTAATAAAGCTAAGAGGCAAGGAAGGGAGAAATGGGCAGTGAAAAGAAGGCGCAAGAAGAGCTGAAAGCCATTTTAAAAGATATTTCTGCTTTTTTTTAAGTTTTTGAGACAAGGTCTCACTATTAATTCAGGCTGTCCTTGAACTTTGAACTCTCTATGTATCCCAGGCTGGCCTCAAACTCATGGGGATCCTTCTGGCTCAGCTGCCTGAGTGCAGGGATGACAGGTGTGAGCTACCAAACCCAGGTAGCTTTTCAATATTCTTACCTGTTCAACACTCCATTGGAAATCAGAGCTTCCTTTGGATGAAAATACTTGTAATACACATTTCTAACCACAGCATCTTAAAGGAAAAAAGAGAAGGTACATTTTGGATTGGAAATCAGATTATTAGACAATCATACCAATTTTTTTTTTTTTTTGAGACAGGGTCTCGCTTTGTAGTTCAGCCTAGCACTGAGCTCACTATGTAGCCCAGGCAAGCCTCAAACTCAGCAATCCTCCTGTCTCTGCCTCCCGAGTGCTGGGATTACAGGCATGAGCCACCATGCTCGGCAATCATACCAATTTTAACCTGAAAGGAAGCCTAGAAGTCTGCTCTAAGCCCTCACATTTTTTTTTTTTTTTGCTTTTTGAGACAGGGTCTCGCTTTGTAGTTCAGACTGGCCCTGAGCTCACTATGGTGCCCAGGCAAGCCACCGCGAACTCAGCAATCCTCCTGTCTCTGCCTCCCGAGTGCTGGGATTACAGGCGTGAGCCACCACGTCCAGCATTGTGGTATGCGGTGTTGATTGTTGGTGGGCGTGTCTCCACGCCCAGCATTATATGTGGTTACTGGGGATCGAACTCAGGACCTTGCGCTTGCGAGGCAGGCGCCGGAACCACTGAGCTAACCCTCCGGCCCCAAGCCCTCACATTTTTAACAGAAGAAGCCTAGACTCAGATCTGGTGAGCCCAAAATGCTGAGCCATGTGACTAGCCCAAGGTGCTTCCATGGTACCAGTGGGCCCAGAGGACTGTGATATGAACAAAAAACAGGAAATCAGTGTTTCTACTTAAAATGCTAATAATTACCATTATTAACCATGATTCCATATTCTTCTAATAGAAAGTTAATATTGGTGTCAAATCTGGATTCTCCACCTTCTCCTAGCATCACAAGGATATCTCCACCACTCTCCAGAAACTTCTTTAGGACTTCGAACTATAAAAAGGGAAACAGTGATCTATGAATATGCTCAAAAGACTTATATTACCAATAAGACCTTAAGTAGTTGAAAAATAATACTTCATGTCTATAAGGCATTTAAATGTAAATGTATACAGGATAATATAATATGTATTTGAAATAATCTCCAAGCCTATTTTTGAGCAAATAATTCTAAAATACTCACACTGCACTGCCATTTTCAAAGTTGAATATCCTACTAGCAAACCAAAAAGTGGAGAACTATTAGCTAAAGGAAGCTCATAAAATTCAGCCACAGGCCTGGTGTCTACTTACTCGATACAGAGTAAAAGTGTCTCCAGACATTGCCAAATGTCCGCTTGGGAGGAGAGGAGGAAGAAAACCAGCTCTGGCTGTGCACCTCTGACTAGGCCAGTGATGGTAAACTTTCCAGAGACCAACTGCCCAACTGCATCCCCAAATCCATTTATTTATTGCAGAGTGCCAAAATGGCAATGACACCTGAAAATCCAATGCTCAGCTGCAGAGGCAACTTGGCACCACTGATCTAGGTAGGCCATGTCTTCTCCTCACTGCCCACCAAGGATATCAGGATGAAGGCCTGCATTGCAGTGCCAGACAAAATTCTTAAGGCCATCAGCCCCCCCAAACCACAGTGAGAAATGCAAACTGCCTGCTTATTTCCTGGGAAGCTCTCTTGTTCTCACAAAGCTGGAGAAGAGAGAAGAGAATCTAAAGTTGACCTTGCTGAGTCAGTCTAAGAAAACCTGGGGGTTATGGAGTTTAGACCAATAGTTTTGTTTTTTTGTTTTTTTGTTTTTTTGAGACAGGGTCTCACTTTGTAGTTCAGTCTGGCCCTGAGCTCACTATATAGCCCAGGCAAACCTGGAACTCAGCAATCCTCCTGCCTCTGCCTCCCAAGTGCTGGGATTACAGGCGTGAGCCACCATGCCCGGCTAGACCAATAGTTTTTAACCTTCTTCACTAGGCACTCATCAGATAAAACTGTGAACAAGGGGCCGGGGATTTAGCTCAGTGGTTCCAGCATCTGCCTTGCAAGTACAAGGTCCTGAGTTTGATCCCCAGTACATTCCACAATGCCTAGCATGGTGACTCACGTCCCACTAGCAATCAGTACCACACACCACAGTGCGGAGGTGGTGGCTCACACCTGTATTCCCAGCACTCAAGAGGGAAAGGCAGGAGGGTTGCTGTGAGTTCAAGGCTTGCCTGGGCTACAGAGTGAGCTCAGGGCCAGCCTGAACTATAGTGAGACCCTACCCCCCCCAAAAAAAATTGTGAACAAGAACTCCAATATGAACATTTTTGTATATACATTTTATAATTTCAGACATATTCGCAAAAGAGGAAATGCTTTAAGAATAAAAAAATTATAAATAATAGTTATAATTTTTTTCTGTACCTCAGTGCTCCCTCATGCACAACCCCTTTTGGAAACTACTGCTCCAAACCAGCTTTGCCATAGCCCTCTTGATCTCACACACTCTCTGGATAGCTTTCTCCCCTCACCTTCCCCACAATATAAAAAACAAATGAGTCATGATTCCAAGACAGTTTTGTTTGCCTGTCTGAGACAGGTTATAGTCCAAGACTGCCTGCCTGTGATCCTGCGTGAATGATAAGCACTGGGATCACCGTGTATACCACTATACCTGACTCAAAATAAGTTTTTAACAAAGGTCATTTCCTCTAGGCCTTATAATCTTTTCTAATGTTTTATTTAGATTGATTTATTAGAAACAAAACTATTGGTATCTTTTAGATTTACCCAATGATAATACTCATTGTTAGAAATTTGCACTTATACATGATATATCTGCCCCTTCCTTTTTCCATTCCCCCCTTTTCTCGATCCCCTCATATACAAAAGCTTTGTTTCCATTTTTCTTTCTATTTTCACTTTTTCTGTTTCTTCTTTCCTTTCTCCCCGTTCTTGTTCCCCTTCCATCTGAACATTTTCTTCCCATTTCCCAGTATCTATTATATATTTTAGTCCTTTTTCTTCTTTCAGTTTCTTACACCAAAGAAATAATGCTGCATTTAAGCATGTGTATCAAATTTATTTCATTCAAGAGTATGGTCTCAAGGTACATCCGTTTAGTTATAAATTTCTCAAGTTTATCTTTCTTTATGGCATAGTAATACTGTTTAAAGAAAACTACATATTCTTTTTTTTTTTTTTTTTTTTTGAGACAGGGCCTCGCTTTGTAGTTCAGGCTGGCCCTGAGCTCACTATGGTGCCCAGGCAAGCCGTCGCGAACTCAGCAATCCTCCTGTCTCTGCCTCCCGAGTGCTGGGATTACAGGTGTAAGCCACCACGTCCAGCATTGTGGTATGTGGCGTTGACTGTTGGTGGGCGTGTCTCCATGCCCAGCATTATATGTGGTTACCAGGGATTGAACTCAGGACCTTGCGCTTGTGAAGCAGACGCCGGAACCACTGAGCTAACCCTCCGGCCCCATATAACTAATCTTTAATCAGCCCTCCCTGTGTTTGGCACCTTTCATGGATTATCTTGGTCATCACTACCTCTCCATGATAAAGACAAATGAAGCTACTACCTTAAACGAACACAGTAAGTGGTGAAAGGAGATTCAAACTCAGATTTCAGAGCCTGTGTTCCTAACCATCTTACTATATTTCTCTTGCAGGATAGTTCTTACCTCAGCTGCAGTAAATTTTTCCCTTGGCCCGGCTGTAATCCACAGTTTTACCCCAATTAACTTCTCAGATGTGATTTCATCTTTTAAACTGGAAATATGATTTTAAAAGCAATTGTTAGATCCACAATTTGAACCAATTTATCACAGAGATTAGCATCTAGTCTGTATGACACCAAGGGCAGAGTCCAAGAAACAAAACGTCCTCCTGGCTCATTCCCAAAGTGGGAATCCCTCACAGGCCTCTCCAGAGTCAGCTAGCCTCTGTTCAAATACTTCCAATAAGCCAATGTATCCAAAATTAAACTATGCTGGGTCAGGGATTTAGCTCAACGGCACCAAACACCTGCCTGGCAAGGACAAGATCGACTTTGAACCATGTTACCAAAAAATTAAAGGGTAAAGAAATCTTCCATCCAGGTGTGATGGTGCATGTCTGTAATCTCAGCACTCTGGAAGGCTGAGGCAGGACGACCACAAATTTGAGTCCATCCCTGGCAACTTAGTGAGACCCTATCTCGAAAGTAAAAAATAAAAAGGGTGCCCAGCATGGCACATGCCTGTAATCTCAGATTTTGGGAGGCTGAGGCAAGAGGATAGCCTTGAGTTGAAAGCCAGCCTAAACTACATAACAAGTTCAAGGCCAGCCTGAAATAGTGAGACCTTGTCTCAAGAAATAAAAAATCAAACAAAAATAAAAAATAAAACAAGCTGAGAATGTAGCTCAGTGCAAAGGCTTTGGGTTTCAAAGGTTCAATTTCCCCAGTACTAAAAACAAAAACAAAAATCAACAAAACTCTCACTATTACTATTTCTGGCTTTTCCATTAATCAACATAATTACATAGTCTTTTTTTTTTTTTTTTTGAGGCAAGATCTTGCTTTGTAGTTCAAGCTGGCCCTGAACTCACTATGTAGCACAGGCTAGCCTCAAACTCACGATAATCCTCCTGTCTCTGGCTTCTGAGTGCTTGGATTACAGGTGTGAGTCACCATGCCTGCCATTGTGGCAAACTGTACTGGGGATCAAACTCGGGACCCAGCACTTGCCAGGCAGATGCTGGAACCACTGAACTAAATCCCCAGCCCAATTACATAGTCTTATTAAGAAAACATACATACATCAAGGCCAGCCTGAGCTAAATAGTGAGTTCAGGGCCAGCTTAAAGAACAAAAGTGAGACCCTGTCTCAAAAAAAAGAGAAAAAAGAAAACATACATATAAGCTAGGTGTGGTAGTGCATGCCTACCATACCAGCTTCCTGGGAGGTTAAGGCAGGAGGATCACAGGTTGAAGGCCAGTCTGAACAATTTAACAAGTCCCTGTCTTAAAATAAAATAGACTAGGGGTGTAGTTCAGTAGTAAACCAGTTGTCTAACATGTGGAAATCCCTGGAGTCAATCCCCAATAACCCTCCAATACATATATACATACATATATACATACACACACACAAACACATAAAATAAAACATTACACACATACTATATATGGGTATATTTTCATTTTTCCTTTTACTAAATTGAAGTACTAACCCAAATTAAAATATAGAGAAAGCCCCAATATCTACATTTATATATGTATAACTAAATTAATATTTTTTTGCTTTGTTACTTGAAAGACAATAATATGCTGATTATCAATTTTAATAATAATTTACTTAATTTTTTTTTTTTTTTTTTGAGAAAGGCTCTCACTTTGTAGTTCAGGTTGACACGGAGCTCACTATGTAGACCAGACAAGCCTTGAATTTAGTAATCCTCCTACCTCTGCCTCCCAAGTGCTGGGATAACAACCGTGAGCCACCACACCCAGCATCGTGGTATGTGGTTACTGGAGACTGAACTAGGGACCTTGCACTTGCTAGGCAGGTGCCAGAACTACTGACCTAAATCTCCGGCCCATTTTGAGTAATCTTTAAATTGAGTTCCTCCCACCTAAATAATTCATGTTACATAAGAAAGTAAGATTGCAACATAAACAGTAGGCTATCATGATGACTTAGAAAGGAAAACAATATACACATCCATGGTTACCTCTGAATCTTCCAATTACTCCGAAGTCTTTTCTGCATGGATTTATAGCCACTATTGATGGTAAACACCTCCTTTTTGTATGCATTGAAAAGAACAGTGCTCCGAACATCCTTCTCCATGTTTGCCTTAGGGAAGAAAGATGGATCAGAAAAACAATAAAAAGCATTCCCCAAGAAAGCCACACCCAATTAAAAATAGTTGCTTCCACTTCTACTTTTATAAAGGAAGAGGGTACAATTACAACATATTTATTTCTAATTTTTGTTACCTTTACCAATAAAGCACAACAGTCTTCCCTTAACCATAGTTTTGTTTCCCATGGTTTCAGTTACTAAGGGTAACTGTGACCTACAAATATGAAATGGAAAACTCGAGAAATAAGCACTTTTAAGTTGTGAGTTGTTCTGAGTAGTGTGATAAAGTCCTTCACTGTCCAGAAAATAAAAGAAAAAGGGAAATAAAGCTTTTGTAAATGAGGAGGGGAAGACAGATTGAAGAGTTGGAGGTGTGCAAATGAGAAAAAAGAAGATGCAAAATACAACATGTACAGGTTCAAATTCCTTATGATGTTATTGTTTAATATATCTAAAATATACCAATAAATGTTTTCCTTCAAAAACAAAACAAAAATCTTGCACTATCCAGCTGTATGAATCAATCCTTTGTTTGGTGTATCCCTGTTGTACACACTACCCTACTGTCAGTCATTCAGTTATCAGACTCTATCTTGATATCACCTTGGTTGTGTTATCACCTGATACCACATCACAGTGTGCACATCATCCTCACTCATCCCTTCATGAAGGCACTAGAACATGTCACATTATCACAAGAAAAATGAGTACAGCATTATATCTTGAGAGATGACATTCACCTAATTTATTATAGCATGTTAGTATAATTGCTCTACTTTACAATTTTTGTTCATTGTCTACTGTGATTAATTTATAAATTAAACTTGCAAATGATGAATTACAGGCATTTACTACCACATTCGGCAGATTTTAAATTTTATAAAGTCAAAAGTATTAATCTTTTTCTAACTTAAAGATTCCATGACAAATTTAGAAATGCTTTTAGTATGCTAAGATTAAAAGTATATCCAACAATGCTTTCCTATTGTTGTGATGTAATTTTTTTTTTTTTTTTTGAGACAGGGTCCTGCTCTGTAGATCAGCCTGGCCCTGAGCTCACTATGTAGCCCAGGCAAGCCTCAAACTCAGCAATCCTCCTGCCTCTGCTTCAAGTGCTGGGATTGTAGATGTGAGCCACCACACCTGGCATTGTGATGTAATTTTTAAAACAAATCCCAGCACTTGGGAGGCTGAAACAGGAGTATGGCTACCAGTTTAAGGTTAATCTGTGATACACAGAGTTCAAGGTCAGCCTGAACTACATAGCAAGACTCTTTTTTTTTTTTTTTTGAGACAGGGTCTCGCTTTGTAGCTCAGACTGGCCCACAGCTCACTATGTAGCCCAGGCAAGCCTCGAACTCAGCAATCCTCCTGCCTTTGCCTCCCGAGTGCTGGGATTACAGGTGTGAGCCACCACACCCAGCACTGTGGTATGTGGTATTGGTGGCTGGTGGGCGTGAGTCACCACGCCCAGCATTGTATGTGGTTACCAGGGATTGAACTCAGGACCTTGCGCTTGTGAGGCAGGTGCCAGAACCACTGAGCTAACCCTCTGGCCCTCAAGACTCTTAATATACACCCTGGCAATACAGTTTTCCCAAAAAACTCAGAAGGCTTACCCCATACTTAACAGTAGTTAGCAGTGAGCAATCATGTTGAAATCTTGATTTTAGGTTATCAGAGTAGGGTAAGGCCATAAAAGTAAGGTGGTGGGAGGGGCACAGCAGTGTGTATTTCTATTCAATTTTATACTAACTTAATTACTGTTATGACTGAGATAAAAGGCTGATTGTGTTAAAGGCTTGATTGCTGATTGGCTTTATGGGTTAATTCACAGATGAAGGAACTCTATCATGGAGGCTGACTTTGGGAACTACATATATCTAGTTCCCTGGTCCTTCCTCTCTTATTCCTCACTGCTACAAGGTCGGTAGCTTTGGTCCTCTAGCTCCTTCTACCATTTGCAAGGATTCTGATTTTTGGCAAAAACAAAAATGATGTTGTGCCTCACCTCAGGCCCACAGCAATGGAGCCAGCTGATCATGGACTGAAACCTCTGTAATGATGAGCTAAAATAAACCTTTTTCACTTAACCTGATATTCTCAGGTATTCTGTTACAGCAAAAGGTAACACAGCTATCGTATCTCTGTATAATATCTTGCCCTGCTGAACACTAATTCTCATGATTACCTTTAACTTTTAGAATTTTTCAGGCTAGTCTCATTTATTTTTTCCAGTGGAATTTTTAAAAAATCATTTTTTCCAGTTTAAAAAAAAGTATGTCCCATGATTCTACCCTTATGACCTTTTTACTTTTTTAATTCCATATACTGCATGCTTATTTCATATTTGTACATACAATATTGTATTCTTTCTCCAGTTTCCTGATTTTAAAAAAGCATTTAATTATTAGATTAGTGGATGCAAGAACTATTTATTATGTGCTTATCCCAAAACAAATAAACATCACAGGCAGTACTAGAATTTATATTTTTTTTGTTTTTGCCAAAAATCAGAATCTTTGCAAATGGGAATATATTGCTTTCGACATTTGATGGCTCATAAAAAGACAGTGCAATGAAAGCTACACTTCCAGTTAATGGTTTGTTGTTCGAGTCCTCGGGAATTCTGCCCTATCACAGAATTAATTAGAAATAAATTTCCTCAGGGGCAAGGAGCTTAAAAACAGTGACAATGATAATATTAAAAAGAATATTTGGGTTGAGTATACAACAATTCTCTCGCTTTCACTTCAATAAACTTACCAGCCATCTCCTATTTTCCCAGTACGATTCCTTGTCCAATGAGCTTTCATATTCAGTAAGACGTCTACAAATCCAAACGGTGTGAAGTGCTAAGATATTTTAGAGACCAGTCTGAGGTATGGAATCTGCTTGTAACGCGCCCTCGGTAGACCTTACCTTAGCGGACTTCGGAGTTTTCAAAAAACTGAACCAGAGGTCTCCAAGGCAGTCTGGCTAGGCCGTTGTTAGACCTCAGGCCACCCCGACGCCTCTGACGACCCATTACACCGGAACCCTGCTCACCTGAGGCAGAATGACCACCATCTTCACCTGATGTCTCCCAGCATCCTGCGGCCCGGTATCTAAGACCGCTTAGCAACCGCGAAAGCAATCGGACGCCCTGAGAAGGCGTCACCCAGACTCGGAGTCACCTCCGCAGCGATGTGATGACGACAAAGCAGCAGCCTCAGGAGTCAGGGGCTGATGGATAGGGGGCGGAACTAACGTGGGACTGTACCATTGTTTTGGATAGGGTTCAATGTAAACACAGTAAGAACTATTTTATGCATAAAGAAGACCACTTTATTCTATTACTTAGTAGTAGCTCTTACTAGAAACTAGTGAGAATGGCAGGGGATAGCTCAACGTTTTACCACAGTGGGGTCGGGAAAATTCCCACGGCGGGCGTGGAGTGGAACGTTCCAATCCCCTCCCCATGGCGCAGGCGCAGAAGGTTAGGGCGAGGAGGAGGGAGGTGCAGTAGGTTCTGTACTAGGAAGTAGCTGAGGACCCTTAGGATGCAGGTCTGGTAGAGTAATTCTTGGGCATTGGAAGGCCGGGAAAGAATTAACCGGATAGGCAGGTGTATGGTGCGAATGGCAACCCGAGATGTTTTCTTCTGTTACACCCGTATCTTTTTAGGACCAGAAAACTGGGACCAGGGATATAGAGTGACCGACGGCCCTCCCTGGCGTCTCCGGGTGGCGAGTTAGATATTGGCCAGTTCCTAACAAAACGAAAAAATACAATCTGCCTTGAGAAGTTGTGAGGGGCCCTAACTGGTCAGAAAGGCGACCCACTGACTAGAGGTCTGAAAACAAGAGTGGTAATGTTTAGGACTAGGGCGGGCGCTGCGAGTATAAGGAACTGCTTGTGCAAGAGAGCCGTCACAACGTATGGGTTGTCCTGCCATCAGCGTGAAGATGGAAGACGAGACGCCTGCAGCTACAAACGGGCCCGCCGTCTCCAGCGGGGAGGGCCCAGTGCCTGCCCTGAGAGGGCTGTGGATTTCTGTAAAACATGCAGCAACTTCAAGACTCAAAGAAAGTACAGAGACATCTTAACAGTTTTGCTTTAATTGAGGTGTGTCTTCAATATGTGCAGAGTGGCAGTTGAGGATATTAAAACGCACAACTTGTCTTTTCACATTCACTGTCACTGCAAATTGAGAAGGTAAAGAGGATGATTGAAAAGAATTTTCCCCCAGTACTGAGGATCAAGCCCAAGGCCTTGGCTAGGCAGATACACTCAGCTGCATCCTCAGCTCAGAAAATTCTCTTGTGAGAATGCTGTGTTTTTGTGCAAAATTGGGTGAATGTAGGTTGCAGTTAAGGATTAAAACAAATGAAATGGTGTTGGGACGGGGCTTGGGATCCTTCTGCCTCTTGTTCAGTCTCTTTATTAGAAGAACACAAGAGCCTCCGAGATCACTTCTACTGAGACAATAGTAACTTCAGTTCCTGGCTGTGACTTGTACCAGCCTGATGATCTTGGGCAAATTGTTTAATCTTCTGAGTGGATGTTTCATGTTTGCAAAGTGAGGTTAATAATTTCTAAATGCTGACTCGTAATAAGGACTGCAGGTAATACATACAAAATTTGGAATGTGTTCAGTAAACATAGGTGTAGCATGATCAATTCATTAGCATAGTTTTCTTCATTTTCATTTTCTTGTTTTGTTTCAATACATGCTCTCACTTTGTAGTGCTGGCTGGTCTTGAGCTCACTTTGTGGCCCAGGCTGGCCTTAAACTATGGTGACCCTCCTGCCTCAGCCTCCCATGTGCAGAATGACAGGTGTGTGCTGCCATGACTGGCTTCATTTTTATTTCCTATCCTGGTTAAAATAATGTGTGGAACATTATTCAAACATCATGATTTTGGGGTTTTTTTTGCTTGTTTTTGCTTTTCTGAGACAGGGTCTTGCTTTGTAGTTCAGGCTGGCCCTGAGCTCACTATGTAGCCCAGGCAAGCCTCAAACTCAGCAGTCCTCCAGCCTCTGCCTCCCGATTGCTGGCATTACAAGCATGAGCCACCATGCTCGGCATTGTGGTGTGTGGTACTGACTGCTGGTGGGTGTGAGTCACCACACCCGGTATTATATGTGGTTACCAGGGATTGGATCAGGGACTTTGCATTTGCCAGGCAGGCTCCAGAACCACAGCACTAAATCTCTGGCTCTGGAACATCATGTTTTTTACAATCCATAGCTGATAGTGTGTTTTTGACAGTACCATCATTTTTCTGACAATTATACAATTGGTTTTGCTTTGGAGAGTTGGGAGAATTTTGTCCTCAGGTTCAATATTTGCAATTAACAAGTTCTGTTAAGATGGACATCAGACTTTCTTTCAATGTTCTCAGCATGTGTCAAAGTCTAACATTAGTTCTTCCTGACCCATCTTTAAATGATTTTTTAAAAAATCAATGTCACTGATGATTTTTGTCCAGCAGTTTCCCAGCCTCATTCATAAGTCCTGGGGCACAGGAAGGAGGGGCCAAAACCTAAAGGAAAGGAGTGGGACGGAGTTAAGAGGAAAGGGAATAAAATTGTCAGCACACGCCGTTTCTAAGAAAGTTCTTTCTGTTCTCTCCAAAGGCAAAAGCTGATAAGGCCATACTGAAGAATATACCAGGAGTCTGTAGAAAAAACAAAAACCTACTTTTCCACAGGTATAAACCAGTATAATCCATCCCACAAAAGCAGTGTCCTTAATTCATAAAGCGTTACAAGTTCACATTCTGTCCAATTAGAACTGTATTTTGAAATGATTACACTTCAATATGTGGTGCTCCGTGGGTGATCAGGAAGCTCCGGGCACCACGTGGGCACTGCACGTGAGGTGGAACACAGCATTAACTTGGCAGGCAGCTCCAACAGTGAATGAGGGTCCAGTTGGGTGGTCTTCTTCAAAACCACTTTTTATCACTACTAGGTGGTTCCAGCTAGATATTTATTGCCTTGGCTCTCATTGTATATTTTAACAGTCATTCTGCTTGGACCTAACAAAACAATTTAAGGTCAGACCTGAGCAAAGGTAAATGCAAGAGCCCTGGAGCTGGTTTCTGTAGCTTAGTGTTTCAGTTCTAATCTTTATTAGCGGTGTGGTCTTCAAGCAAGGAACAACTTCTCTGGCCATTTCTTCACTGACAAGAGATGGACAGTGATGTTCTTACCTTAGGGTCACTTGGATGAGAATTGCTGATAGACTTGAAAGAATCTAGCACAGAAACTGGCTTGACAAGGCAGGTCTTCTCAAGGTAACTGGCCAGCAAAAGAAAAAAGGACTGTTTTTAAGACTGGGTAGCTCTTAAAATCACGGGGGGAGGCTTGAGGCTTCCAAGAATGACGCTGCTTCGCTGGTCTGATGAGGAAATGCTTCAGGTGCCGCTGCTAAGGACTACAGTTTGCATCCATGCTATTTCTACACCAGAAACCCAGTTTTGTTGGTATCATTACCACAGCCTCCACCTGAAAGAGACCTCTTGGTCCCTTGTTTGGGTCAAAGTGTGCCACAAGAGCATCTCTGGACCACATGCCTGTCCCTAGCTCATGGGAAGGTGGGAAAGTCAGTATCTAAAATGTTTGGCTACTCTAGCGGAGGCAGTTATTTCCCTTCATCAAGGCTCAGAAAGTAGGGGATTCTCTGGAAGTTGGAAGGAGTTCAGATGCCAGTCAGCCAAACCTAATAGTAAATGTCCAGTACCACCCACAACAAAGAAAGACACCATCAACATAACATAGTAAAAAACGTTGGTAATACCCTGTAGGTGGGTTACATATCTGTGATTTTATACATTGAGATAAAAGTGCAAGCACAAAGAGCCCCTCTGATAAAAGTGTGAGCTCCCTACAAGGTTGTGACTGAGACAACACCGCATTCCAATCTCCTGCAGCCAGAGCCAGACTTTGATAGGCATAAACTGAAGACTAGCCAGCATCCTCCCCTTCTCACTTATCATCAGGTCCTCTTTGCTAGTAGGGGCGATCCTGTGCCTGACTCCAATACAGATAAGGGTTGGGTAGTGAATTGTCACTAGAAGTCATTGGGTGGAGCTTCTGGGAAAGCTCTTCACTGGTGCCTTTTGGCCACTCAACCCAGTTCTTCCTTTCTTCCCTGCCCAAAAGACAAAAGTGGTGGTAGGGGCCAGAGATTTCGCTTAGTGGTTCTGGTGCCTGCCTAGCAAGCACAAGGTGCCTGAGTTGGTTCCCAGTAACCACATACAACAATACTGGGCATAGTGACTCATACCCACCAGCAATCAGTACCACATAATACAATGCCGAGCATGGTGGTTCACGCATGCAACACCAGAACTCGGGAGGCAGAGGCAGGAGGACTGCTGGATATAGACTTGCCTGGGCTACATAGTGAGCTCAAGGCCAGCCTCAACTACAAAGTAAGATCCTGTCTCAAAAAAAAAGTGGTGGTAGACCACTAACAGCCATTTTTGGATCATGTAATAACCTTCATATTGGAAGCCATTTGTCAAGAAGAGCAGAACAGAAATATAGAAATCTGTGTGTCTAATACCTTGTCCTACAATCCAGGGCCCAACTAACTCTGCTGAGTTTAGGGAATGGGAAAAGTACACCTGCTTCTTTTTTAAGCCATCAAAGTTATGGCTTTGACTCTTATTACCAGCCTGGCTCTGCAGCTTCACAGATGCTTCTTCTCTAGCAGTCCAGGATGTCACTGTCGTCTTGTGCATAGGAAAATCCCAGGAATGCACTGGAAGCCCCAGAGCTGCTGGACACAGTATCAGGGGTGCAGCCGATGGACTTGGACACAGCTTCCTGGGTGAACTCTGGGTCAAAGTGTTTCAGGTCAGCAGGCCCTGCCTGTTGATGCAAACCAGTGATGAGAAAGGAGCACTCAGATCAGTGCTCTCAAAGGAGTGCAAAGTGGTAGAGAGTGGATGTTGGACAACCCCTCTGGGTCTCTCCTGGTCAGCCATATTTAAATACTACTTTCCTCTACATTTCCATGAATCGTCTTCTGTCCTAATTCCATGTGGTCAATTCCTCTAACATCCTGGTTCCCTGACTTCTCCACACCAACCCTTGGCCAGCATATGCTTCCTGATTGCTTGCCAGGCACTGTTGGAGAACAAAACAATGAGTCTGCTATCAAGGAGCTCACGTGTATGTAGCTGGCAGTAAGACTGATAATCAGTACACATTCAAGTAGATAATGTAGGGCATTGTTAGGTTCTAGACCAGTGGTGGTGAACCTATGGCATGCATGCTGCAGTGGGCTGCTTATCACTGGAAGATCTAAAAAATTCACCATCACTGTCTAGATTAAGAAAATAAAATAGGTGTGACTATTCTGATTTATCAACTTCATTGGATTAAGAAATACCTAGGGGATTAGTAAGCACACTCTGGGGTGTGTCTGGGTAGGTCACAGAAGCTTGACCTTGGGTACTTCGTGAAGTCCCTCTCGATTCCTCTTCCATACTGTTACTTTGTTCTGCTTCTCAGCTGCCAAGAACTAAGCATTTTGCTCCATCTGACTTGGAGCTTGCCAACCATGTACTAAATCCCCCGAAACCACTAACTGCCACAGATTAAACCTGTGGGTGTTAGGTATTGTGTCTCAGCCACATGAAGGCTAACATAATAGTGTGATGTGGTAGAGGGTCTGAAGCCACTTTAGCTACTTTAGAGGAAAAATTGGGAGGTTGAAAAAATGATGACAGATTCCTCATTTCCCATCCAGAGGTGGAATCTGTGTCCATGTTTTTAGTGTGGGTCAGTCATGTGACTTGGTAGGCCACTGGGGCATTGACAGATGTGAGGCAAGCACTGTACCACCTGAGGAGAGGCTTGAAAAATGTACATTGGAAGTTGTCTCTCTTGCTATGCTTGGGACCCTGAGCTCAGTATGTGGACAAGCCCAGACCGGCCTGCTGGAGGGAGAGCGGCCTTAGGAAGGAGAGCCCTAGAGACCTGGCTCCCTGCCAGCCCCGACATGCGAGCGAGGCCACTGTAGATCATGCTGCTGGCTGCCCCACTGCTGGCCACGGACCTGAGAGAGCTTTGTGGAACATAGCTGGTCTGTGCACAGGAAAGGAAACCACTGCAGAAAGGTGTGTGTGTGTGTGTGTGTGTACGCGTGTAAGTGTGCACGCACGCATGCATGCATACACATGTGCATGATGCTGGGATGGAATTCAGAGCTACGCCCATGTTCAGCAAGTGCTCAGTCACAGAACCACCACTCAAGTCCTTTTTCCTAGGATTCTGTATATTACAAGTAGCCAAGAGAACTCCGATCTTTCCTAAATGAAATGCCTTTCAATTCATAGCAGCACTGTAAGCTAATGCCTAAAACTAACCACCTCAATATAAATGATAGAAATATAAGTAAAAACACTAGAGGATTCTACTTTTTTTTTTTTTTTGAGACAGGGTCTTGCTTTGTAGTTCAGGCTGGCCCTGAGCTCATTATATAGCCCAGGCAAGCCTTGAACTCAGCTATCCTCCTGTCTCTGCCTCCCGAGTGCTGGGATTACAGGTGTGAGCCACCACACCTGGCACTGTGTTATGTGGTATTGATGGCTGGTGGGCGTGAGTCACCACGCCCAGCATTGTATGTGGTTACCAGGGATCAAACTCAGGGCCTTGCACTGGCGAGGCAGGCGCCGGAACCACTAAGCTAAATCTTTGGCCCAAGGATTCTACTTTTTACTAAACTTACAAAGTAAAGAACAATAGCAATGGCACGTGCTGCAGAGGGCAAGTAATATACCTCACCAACAGAGGCCACTGGTAGGAACAGTGCTTTAGAAGGTCTGGGATATAGGTCAGTGGGAAGGCCCTGGGTTCATATTCCTGAGGGGACTGGAGAGAGGAGCAGAGGGATGGATAGGAGAAAGGAAAGAAAAGCAAAGGAAGCTAGAATCCTGAGCAAGATATATTCTTAAAAATATTCATCAGGGCTGGAGGGTTAGCTCAGTGGTTCCAGCGCCTGCCTCGCAAGCGCAAGGTCCTGAGTTCAATGGTAACCACATACAATGCTGGGCGTGGAGACACGCCCACCAACAATCAACACCGCATACCACAGTGCCGGGTGTGGTGGCTCACGCCTGTAATCCCAGCACTCGGGAGGCAGAGACAGAAGGATTGCTGAGTTCACTGCGGCTTGCCTGGGCACCATAGTGAGCTCAGGGCCAGCCTGAACTACAAAGCGAGACCCTGTCTCAAAAAGCAAAAAAAAA
>PVIC010027751.1:0-23652 GCA_004025085.1 Thryonomys swinderianus
AGATGTAAATGAGCTCTAGAAAGTATGACAATTTTTGTAGAATGGGAAATTTCCAAAGGCAATTAGGTGTGGGAACATAATGAGGGGAAGGAATAAATATGATTCTGAAAGAAAATAAAAGAGCATGTATATAGGGGGTGGGGAGGTGTGGGTGGGTAAAAATGAGAATTAACTTGTGTCATATACTGGTACAAATTCCCCAATGCTCGATTGTGAGATGTATATAAAATGTACCAATAAAGAATTCAATTTAAAAAATAATACTGGGGTCAAATGTAGATGGTGCTGGAAGGTGTGACTTGAATGCCAAATGAAGGAGTTTGGACTTTAGTTTCCAAACAGTAATGAGGCTTCTTCAATGTGTGGTCATAAAAAATAGCTTTATTGACATAAAATATACCTCCCAGGTAATTCACTCCTTTAAAGTGCATGGTCAAATTGCTTTTAGTACTTTCACAGGTAAGTGCAGTCATCCCCTGGTCAATTCTGAAACATTTTCATTGCACTGTAAAGAAACTCAATACAAATCAGTTAGTCACCACCATGGATAATCTGTTTTGTCCCTATAGATTTGCCTATTGTAGACATTTTGTATAAATGGAGTCATTGCAATATATAGTCTGTTTTGAGTATATAGGATTTTTGTATAAAGTTTTCAAAGTTCAGTCATGTTATGATATGTATAAGTACTCCCACTTTTGAAAGGTCAAACAATAATCCATCGAATATACACAGCTCATATTATATGTCCATTCACTGATAACTGTCTGAGTTACATATACCTTTTACCTATTATGGATAATATGCTATGAATATCTGTGCATAAGATTTCAGTGGAATTAGGTTTACTTTTCTCTTGATTATGGCAGTGCAATTGCCAGGTCATGCAATAAATGTGTTTGACCTCTTAGAGACCTGGTCAACTCTTTTACTAAGTGGCAGCACCATTTTATGTTAGCAGTGTAGGAGGGTTCCGGTTTTTCCACGTTCTTCTTAACACTTGTAATTGTCCTTTAAATTTTAGCTATGCTAGTTGGTATGAAGTATTGTCTCATTTTGAATTTGATTTGCTTACCCCTGATTTAATGATGTTGAATATCTTTTCACGTTTATTCTGACCATTTCTGTATATATTTTTGGAGAAACATCTAAGTGACTCCTTAGGCTACTTTTAAATTGTGTTATTAGTATTTTTTGATGAGTTTTAAGAGCCATTTATGTATTTTGGATACTACACAGTTATCAGATACATGATAGACCAAATCAGTTCTGTTCCTTTTACTTTATTGATAGTACTTGAAGCACAGAAGATTTTATTTTTTATAAAGTGAAAAAAAATATGTTTTCTTGTTTGTGTTTTGATGTTATACTTTGGAATCCATTGTCAAAGCCAAGATCATAAAGATTTACTTGTTCTCTTTTACAAGTTTGTTTTTACTTTTATAAGTTTTTACTCTTTTATTTAGGTCTTTGATTTTCTATTAATTTTTCCCCATGGCTGCAAGACAGGGGTCCAGCTTCTGCCTTCTGCATGTGCTTTGCATGTGGATAGCCATCATTGCTGCACTGTTTTTTTGTTTGTTTGTTTTGTTTTGTGATGAGGGAACCAACTCAGGTCCTGTGCGTCTATGGTAGGTATGGTACCACTTGAGCTAACTCCCTGGCCTAGCATTGTTTGTTGAAGAGCCTATTCTTTCCACCTTCGAATGGTGTTGGCACCCATGCTAAAAATCAGTGTGAGGGGTTATTTCTGGTTTCTCAATTCTATCCTCTTGCCTGATATTCCTATCCTTTTTTTTTTGTGGGACAGGGTCTCGCTTTGTAGTTCAGGCTGGCTCTGAGCTCACTATGGAGCCCAGGCAAGCTTTGACCTCAGCATTCCTCCTGTCTCTGCCTCCCGAGTGCTGGGATTACAGGCGTGAGCCACCACGCCCGGCACTGTGGTATGTGGTATTGATTCCTGGTGGGCATGAGTCTCCACGCCCAGCATTGTATGTGGTTACCGAGGATGAAACTCAGAGCCTTGCGCTTGCAAGGCAGGCGCCGGAATCACTGAGCTAACCCTCCGGCCCTGATATGCCTATCTTTATGTCATACCACAATGTCTTTATTATTGTTGCTCTATGGTACGTTACTATATCAGATATTGTAGCTTCTACTTGGTCTTATTTTCAGTCAAGGTGATTTTGGCTCTTTGGGATTCCTTGTATTTCCGTGGGAATTTTAAAGTCCGTATGCCACTTTCTGTAGTCACTGTGATTGTGATAAAGACTGCAATTAATCTGTCATCTAAAATTTTTAACGAAGAGTGTGCCATGATCAGGGTTCTATTTTTTTTTTTTTGACACAGGGTCTTGTTTTGTAGTTCGGGCTGGCTCTGAGCTCACTATGTAGCCCAGGCAAGCCTCGAACTTAGCAATCCTCCTGTCTCTGCCTCCCGAGTGCTGGGATTACAGGCGTGTGCCACCACGCCCGGCCAGGGTACTATTTTAAGAATAGGAACCTGGTAATACTGCATGACCTATAATAAAGAAGGGGAGAGATTGGAGACCAGGAAGTCAGAAAGGAAATGCTGTAGCAGTTTAAGACAGCGTATGAACTAGGAAAAGATAGGTCAGAGATATATTGAAAAAATTGAAGTAATAAGATGAGAGGACTTGGGGACTCACTACTTGTGGCATTTAAGAAAGATAGGAATATGAAGGTTAGCTCTAAAGTTCTCAGTTTAATTTGTAAGGTAATAGCGCCTTTTAAAAACTCTTGCTTTTTACTTTTTAAAAATTTGAGGCTAGTTTTCACTAAGTTGCAGATAATTATTCTGGGAAAATCCATTCCCACTGTGGGTTACATCAACAACAGGTCATGTTAACTTGGAATCCGCTTCATGTCACTTCTTCTGATTCTCTGCTTATGTCATCACATTGTGATTTGTGACTCAGCTTCCCTTGTCTACTGCCTCATAGTACTTTAGGCTGAGCTTCAATTTGCGGTCCTTCTGCATCAGTGCTGGGATTGCAGCTGTTGTGCCATCACACCTGGATTCAAACTTTGCTTTCTGAAAGGAATTCAACTTACAGAAAAGTTGCAGAGATATACAGTGTATTCCTATACCCTCATCACTCAACTTCCCCTAATGTTAGTATCTAATTGTAACGTAATTATCAACAGTATTAATCAAGCTACAGATTTGTTCAGTTCCATCAGTCTTTCCATTTATGTCCTTTTTCTGTTCTGTTATCCAGTTCAGAATCCCATGTTGCATTTTGTTGTTCTGCTTCCTCTAATTTATGAAAGTTCATCAGTTTTTCTCTTTCATGCCCTGGACAGTTTGAGAGTATTTGTCAGCTTTTCTGGAGAATGGCACCGATTTGAGTTTATCTGATATTCTGTTCATGGTTAGATGGCGATTACCCGGTTTGTGCAAGATCACTACAGAGGTGAGGTGCTCTTCTTGCTGCTATAACATCAGGCACAAAGAGATGATATGGTTTGTTACTGTGATGCTAAACTCGATCACTTGCTGAAGGTAGTGTCTGTCAGGTTTTATTACTGTAAAGTTACTGTTTCTCCTATCTAATTAACAACTATCTTATATGCAGAACCACTGATCTTTTCAGTACTAACTGCAGCATCTGTCTGTGGTTCTGGCCTGCAACAGCTATTGCTGCGATGTTTGCCTAATGGGGATTTTATGGTTTCCCCTCTTATTTTTCTCAGTTGCTTGGAGGAAATAATGCTTAGTTTTGCATTTGAAGGGTAGATGTTAATTAACCACTGGAAGGAAAGGTGAGAAGCCTGTTCTCAAGAGCGAATGGGATTAGTGATGACAGTTTCTTAACACTGGGGATTTACACTTTAAAATTAATATTGTGAAAAAAATTTGGAAAACAATCAAACGTGAAGGTGCACATCTGTAATTGCAGCACTTTGGGTGGCTGAGTCTGGAAGATCACAAGTTTGGGCCCAGCCTGGGCAACTAAGACCTTACCTCAAGATTTCAAAGAATAAATGGCCTGGGGTTTTATGTTCAGTATGAAGGCCCTGGCTTCAATCCCTAGTGCTATAAGGGAAAAATGGCAGTTCTTCCTATATTCCTAGGGCTGTTAAAGATTTTCAAGGCATTACTGTATATCAAATATAGAAGCCATAAATGAAATGATAGATATATCTGTTTACATAAGGATAAAATATTTCTGTACATAAAAAAGCTACCATAAGAAGAGCTATGACAATGACAGCCTGGAAACTATTTGTAATAAATGTCATATAATCTGTAGTAAATGTTATTAATATGTAACTCTTACAACTAAACTAAAAATGAACATTCCAGACAGGCAGAGTATATAGATGGTCACATCCCAAATGGAGAAATATGGCTAGACAGCTGGGTGTGGGTTTGCATACCTGTAATCCTAGCACTAGCACCTGGAGGCTAAGGCAGGAAGATTGTTCTGAGTTTGAGACCAATCTGTGCTACATAGTGAATTCAAGGCCAGCCTTAACTATATAGCAGAGCCTCATCTCAAAAAAAAAAAAAAAAAGAGAAATGACTGGACAACAATTGTGTTAGAAAATAGTTTAACACTTCTGGTAAATCTGAGACATGCAAATTAAAACCATAAATTTGCAAACATGGTATGTTTTGCCATAAAGAATGATAATTACTAGGTGATACCTATTGCCCAATTTGCAGCAGGAAACATATCTCATGTGTTCTAAAGGGAGTATATAATAATATGTATGGTCTTAATTTAATATATACAGATTTTTTCCTTGTTTTTATTCTCTAAAACAGTGCACTACACTATTTGCATGTCATTTACATTGTATTGGGTACTGTAAGTAATCTAGAAAGAATTTAAAGTATGTGAGAAGATGTGTAAATACTATGTCATTTTATTTAAGAGAGTTGAGCATACTTGAATCTTGGTATCTGTAAAGGTCTTAGCACCCTACAGATAGCAAGGGGTGATTGTAATCCCTTTTAGGACCTCTTTCTATGAATGTGAATTATGGAAGCAGCAAGGAACTGGAAATGTAGTCATAACTTACATGTGTTAACAGTAGGATACTGGTTGAGCAAACTGTTGCGTGTCCATGTGGTTGAGTAAAATGAAGCTATTAGTGGTGATAGAAGGCTATGTGAGCATAAAGTATGTATAGGATGCTGGAAGAATAGGCAAAGCCTGGAGCTTTGTCTGCTATGTGTAGGAACTTGAGCTTTTTCTCTAGGTCCTGACAAACCATGGAAAAATTGAAAATGGCATATTAGAGTGGCATTTTAGATAAATCCTGTGCAGCTCAAGGCAGGAGACCAGTGAAAAGATTGTCAGTGGTCCAGAGAGAGATGATGAGGGTCCAAAGGTACGAGCATTCATAAATAGAGCCAATAGGCAGACTATGGGCAGCCCAGGAAGTTAGTCTTCCCTACTGCAGGTAATAGTCATAAGCACTTATCTTTAGGGATGCCTACATAGTTAGGTACCATTGTAAGAGGTACAATCAGGAGAACTGAGGCAGGACTACTAGGCCTGGGGAGAGACTGTGTAGAAGTCAAGACACCACTCTTGTACCTCTCACTCTGAATTTCCCTTTCATTTGGTTTTCTTATGCCCCTTTACTGCAGAGCCTGGCTTGTCCCTCTTTTAGGAGGGTCTGTAATGCTTGGCCCCTCTTAACAATTACATTTCTCTTAGTGGAAGTGTCTTCCTGTGAACAAGAGCTGACTTATTTATGTGCTGTAAAAGTAGTTTTCTGGATTCTAATATTGGGGTAGTGCAGAAGTCAGTGGGAACTTAAACAATGATGACAGTGAGCTTGGGGCAGATAGGACAAGGAAGCAGAACAAGTGATGGCTGAGTGGTTGGGGTGGTCGTGGTGGGAACCTGAAACTAGAGCAGTTCAGCGGTAGAGGAGGAACTGGGACAGTAGCTGATGCCTTGGTTGGGTGTTTAGGAAGGAGCTAAATGTGTGTTTTAAGATAGGAAAACCATGCAGTAGTGTAGGAATCTTTCCTGAAGAAAACAAGAAAATGTGGATTTGAATGTAATTTGTGGATTTTTCTGGATTAATCAGCCAAAAAGAACTCAGTTTTGTAAGCACTTGAGAATTACAAGTGCCCTCCAGACTTGGGCTGATTAGGAAAGTTGGAACTAAAATAAGCCTGTCTTTGAGGAATGTGGGATGCTAAACACCATGTGTGTAAGTGTGATTTGCTGCTGTGTTGGGTTTGTTTTGACATGTCTCATGGTAAAAAATAGATCTTATCAGTCATCCTTATGAGCCATCTGGTGGCACAGGTGGGTGGCCATTGGGGTGACTCTGTATGCCATGTGGTCAGGGGTGGGGCTAAGGTATAAAGAAGATAAGCTCCTGTAAGCTGTGTTGAGTGTGACACACAAAGTGCATGGAACTGAAAATGAGGGGTCCTGGGTTCTCACCTGAAACCTTGTCAGAACTTTTCTTCCTTAGGTTCTTCTGTAAAATGGGGTTTAGCAGCACACTCCTTTCTAGCTCCCATGTGATGGGTAAGTAGCAGTTTATAGTAGCTCTTCTCTGTATGCCACCTGCTTTTGCCTTTTTCTTCAGGGGCTGAGTTTGGGGCAGATTTTAACAGGAATATAGTGTGTCAAGTTGGTGCTGGGATAAGCTCAGAGGAATCCTCATCTTCCTTGTTTGCACTTGTAAATGTCCTCTCTTCTTCCTGTGTTTGCAGCCCAGAGTGTAGTTTAGTTTTCTGTCTGCTAGGCTAAAATACGTGCTACCATAGTTCAGAGGTAGTTGGAAGCCAATGAAGGATGAAAGCAAGGATCATCATGCCAAGGCTAGGCCTATGAAATGTTATTTTCACAATGTTTGACTGGCTAATAGTGATTATAGATGTGACCGTGACATGACAGAGCAGAGAGGTTCAATATCATTAATTAAAGTTGCTGAAGGAGGCATGGCTAACTAGGAAAGGAGTAAGATGAATTCAGGGTTCTTTTTTCACATTTGCTGCTTGTGATTTAAAGGTTGTTGCAAGAGATACTCTGTGCCCTTGTGATGGGAGTAGACAGGCAAGATGAGAAAGGCCCGAGTGCTGATTGGGATGACTTGATCTCATGAAAGTAACTTTTAGAAAACACATTTACAGTCAAGAATAGAAGATAACTCGATGACTGATAGAGCATAATAGGACAGTCACGAGGTTGAAACCAGACACTTGTTCCTTGTAGTGTGTTCTTAACTTCTGGCATAAGAAAGATAAAAAACAGCCATATGGAGGTATATGGAAATTGGCACATGTATTAGTCAGCTTCCCCATCACTGTGACAAAATATCCAGCACCCATACTTAAAGGATAGTTTAGTTTGGCTCATAGTTTCCAGTGGACTTAGTTCAGAGTTGGCAGGCTCCAAGGCAGAAACCATACAGTGGAAGGGCCTGTGGAAGATAGCTGCTCATCCCATGGCAAGCAGGACGAAGATAGGCAGTGAGAGAGAAAAGGGAAGAACTGGAGGCAAGAATGTGCCCTCCAGATTACACCCTCAGTGACCTACCTCCAACCACTCCCACCTCCCAGCAGCATGTTCAACTATGAACTCATCAATAGACTAGTGAATGTACCAGCCACATGATCCAGTCACTTTCCTAAGGCCCCATTTCTGAATATATGAAACCTTAGAGGACATTTTAGATCTTACTCAGGAGGCTCTGTTTATCCCCTCTTGGCTGTGGGTGTAGAAAAGTGAGTCTTAGCTATGAGGCCCAGTGTTGCAGTTTGCTTCTTTGTTTAGCATGTTCGAAGTGTCTAGGGGTATTCCAGAAACTCAAGAAGACCGTTGGCATGACTCGTTGGGGACTTCAGAAGTATTGAGGACCTTTCCAAGGTGTTTGGGCCCCTTGGTTCTTCTGTAGACTGTAGCTTCAGAGTGTAGTCTTTGATGGGACTGATTATGGGTAACTGTGTGCAGCCACCACTTGGCCCTTGACTAAGGTGAGTACCTTCACTGCTGGATCTGGGTAGAGAATACCAACTTTGTATGTTTGTGTCTCAGATCGCGCCCGGGGAAAGGGATGGGGAGTGGGATAAATTAAAGTTTGGATGTTGAAATTCCAAGTCTGCAATCCTTATCTAAAACCAGTTAGAGTTCGATGTATTTCCGAAATCTTCTGGATTTTATTTGTTTGTTTTGTGGTACCAGGGATCAAACTCCTGGCTCTTTTGCTTCCAAGGTAGGTGTGGTACCATTTGAGCTAAATCCCCAGCTCAGGCTTTTGGATTTTAGAAAGGCAATACACTGTAGAGTTTTTAGCATATGCTCCCAATGTGGGAAAAGGGCTGGGACAGATCCTCACAATCAAATACACTATTTTTTTTTTTTTTGGAGACAGGGTCTTGCTTTGTAGTTTAGGCTGGCCCTGAGCTCACTATGGAGCCCAGGCAAGCCTCGAACTCAGCAATCCTCCTGTCTCTGCCTCCCAAGTGCTGGGATTACAGGCATGAGCCACCACACCCAGCTACACTATTATTTTTTAATGAAAAATACATGAATAGTCACCATAAGTAAATATGGTGCAGGTAGTGTCACCTCCATTCAAATTATGTTTTGCTACCACATTAGCTTTGAAGAAACAAAGCTTTTAATGCAGTTTGGATATGGCATTTGCTAATAAAGGATTGTAGACCTATGAATTGTTGTTTTTGTATTTCTTTTTTGAGACAAGGTCTCGCTTTGTAGTTCAGGCTGGCTCTGAGCTCATTATGTAGCCTAGGCAAGCCTCAAACTCAGCAATCCTCCTGTCTCTGCTTCCTGAGTGCTGGGACTACAGGCATGAGCCACCACTCCTGGCACTGTGGTATGTGGTATTGATTGCTGGTGGGCATGAGTCTCCACGCCCGGCATTGTAGGTGGTTACCAGGGATCGAACTCAGGACCTTGCGCTTGTAGGGCAGGCACCGGAACCACTGAGCTAACCCTCTGGCCCCTGTTTTTGTATTTTTAATCAAATTGATCTACAGGAGAAAGGGACATTCTTGCTGGCCCTTTCCCTGGAGGGGTTCTTTGGTGTAGTACTGAAAAGGTGATAGATTTCTGGGGTGGTTTTTTTTTTTTTTTTTTGAGACAGGGTCTCGCTTTGTACTTCAGGCTGGCTCTGAGCTCACTATGTAGTCCAGGCAAGCCGTGAACTCAGCAATCCTCCTGTCTCTGCCTCCTGAGTGCTGAGATTACAGGCATGAGCCACCACGCCTGGCACTGTGGTATGTGGTATTGATTGCTGGTGGGCGTGAGTCACCATGCCCAGCATTGTATGTAGTTACTGGGATCGAACCCAGGACCTTGTGCTTGCGAGGCAGGCACCAGAACCACTGAGCTAACCCTCCGGCCCAACTAGGGTGTTTTTTTTAAGACCTTCTTTTTTCCATTCTTCCTGACAGGGATTCATTCAGTCTGCCAAGCACATGTCTTTTCTTATAGTGATTTTCCTCATAGTACCCTTTTCTTCTAAATGTAGACTCAGAGAACTAAGGAACTAAATGCCAAAGAGTATGCACATGACAAAGTGAGCAAGGCCCATAGTGCAAATAGTCTGTATTCATCAAAACTCTCTAGAAAATTAGGGACACATGTCAGTACCACATCAGTAAGTCACTGCAGCCAAAGGGACTTCACAAACTTGAGTTTCATTTTTTTTTTTTTTTGAGACAGGGTCTCACTTTGTAGTTCGGGCTGGCCCTGAGCTCACTATGTAGCCCAGGCAAGCTTTGAACTCAGCAATCCTCCTGCCTCTGCCTTCCGAGTACTGGGATTTCAGGCATGAGCCACCATGCCCGGCACTGTGGCATGTGGTATGTGATACTGATTGCTGGTGGGCATGAGTCTCCACGCCCAGCATTGTATGTGGTTTCCGTGGATCGAACTCAGGACCTTGCGCTTGTGAGGCAGGCGCCGGAACCACTGAGGTAATCCTCCGGCCCGTGAGTTTCATTCTTTTGTCAGTCCCTAGGCCTACCCAATGTTTTTGACCCCTGTCATAGTTTAAACATCAAAGATGCAGCATGTCAGGTTTGTAGAGTCGTCAGACTTCTGGAACTTTTTAAAAAAATTTTGAATACTTATTGGATGTTATATATACACATCATAATCACACACAAAATTGAGAAATTGTACCAGCATATGACACTTGCTAAACACACAAACTTCTGGGTTTGCTCATTAAGAAGCTGAACTCCACAAGTCTGAGGTCCTAGGAACAAGCAGGAGAACCTACAAATTATACGTTTAGCAAGTGTTGCAGTGGATTTTATGTCCTTCTTGAAGATATCTGAGAATCATGACATAGATGAAAGTCAAATAGTTGCAGAATTTGTAAAGGCTGTTACCCAGGCTAAGGTCACATGAAGTAGCAAGAAACTGCTTGGTCTCTAGGACAAGATTTTTTCTCCTTGGTTTTCCCTGGAAGAAGATGGAAGAGAAAGCCACTGAGGCATGTTGAGGAACAAAAGAACTGAATCAAATTTAGCTTTGGAACCTGGGGGTGGTGTTTTCCATACGGTTGCCAGATGAAATACAGGATGCCTAGTTAAATATGAGTCCAAGGTAAACAGTGAACAATGTTGTGATAGAAATATGCTATATGTACTATTCAGGACCTACTTATACTGAAATATTATTCATTGTTTGTCTGGAATTCAAATTTAACTTCATGCCTATATTTTTGTATTCTAAATTTAGCAGTGCTGGGTATTGATAAACCCATTTTCCCCCATGGGAGGCAAACCAGATGGCATATCTGTGCATGTTCCAGGCTCAGAATCTATTTTTACCTGCCCTGGGTTAAAAACTTCTACGATTGAGTACTTAGGCCGTATTGGATTTAAAGCATTGAGCACTTGGGTCTTATCTCTTGTTGCCCTGTCCCTTCTCCCCTCTCATACATACATGCATCGCAGACACAAATGAATACTTTGAAAAACCACCTGCTTGCCTCTTTATTTTTTAACTGAACCATAAAACATAACAATTTTACCTTTTTAATTTTTATATTACATTTTTACCTTAGAGTTTTGGGGGCTTCTGTTGTTTGTATGGTAGTTTTAAATTCACCCTGCCTGTGTCCAGCATTTCTTCCACTAACCGTTCTTTGTCCTTCATTGCAGATCTTCCTCTTGGCCTGTCCTCCGTGTCCAGGAGCTATCGTGGTCTTCAAGTAAGAGAGAATTGTTTTTGCTCTGTTGTCATTGCTATTCAGTGTATTTTATCTGTTTGGTGATGAAGGATCTTGGGCTTTTATCTTTGTCTCTGGGATTTACCAAGGGTGCGGAGACTGAGGGTGTACTGAACCAGAGAATCACTGTCCACGGACGTGTGAACTTTGTCAAGCCCTGATCAGTCCTTTTCACCCAATCGTTGTGGTCATATGGACAAGGCGTGTTCACTCAGAAGGTCGCTACCTTCCTAAAGTTGCTCTGAAGAGTATACCGGGTGCCAGGAAACTTCCTCCCAGGCATATCTGCATTGTGATCTTACTGCTCCATCAAGGATGTGGTTCTTCACATGGGAGGGAATAGTTCTTGTGTTTCTAGGCTTCTTTTCTTAAAGTGAAAAGTAAAGTGATGAGAGAAAAATATCACTTTAATGCAAGCCCTGCCTTTCTTATGAATAGCAAGCATCTCATGCCCTAAAGTATATTCAAACAAATCATGTTTCTCTGAAAGCAAGTTTACTTAAATGAAATCATCAAGAAATCCTGGAACTCTTATTTTAACATGAGTTCCAGCCATTACACTTATCAAACCTTTTATGACTGTTGTTAGTAAAACACCAAATTGATTGAATTAATTTCATTTGTTTTCCTCCTTGCTGGCCCTCATTTTGTAGCTACTCGTGAGCAGTGAAGTGCTCTAAAGCCAGAGGGAGAGAACAGGAAGTAAAGAGCTTAGCTGATTCTTGGATAAATGAGTGTTGTAAATGGTTTTCTGATTTGCCTAAGTCATTGAAGCATTAGGTAGGGAGGAAGATATCGCATTTGCTGCATCAAACAGCCTCCTTGAAATAGCCACTTAGTTTCTTGCTTTAGGTAACTTTCTACTGACTGAGGACTAATAGATCCTGATTTTCTGTATTTTTTACTTAGACAGATCTTGAAAGAAGGGACTATTTAACCCTGTTTCCTTCCCTCGATTTTTCAGAATTCGCATAATTATTAAGCATAATGTTTTGAAAGTAACATTTATTTTTTTTTCATTATGATGAAATAATTCTCAATATAGAAAATAGAAATATATAAAGAAGAAAATAAACATAACCCCTAATCCTACCCCCAAGAGATAATTTTGATTATTTCCTCTATTTAATAAGCAGAGACCATATTGTATATTGAGGTTTTTCTTGAGGTTTGTATCTTTTCAGAATTTAATATCATTATATATTTATGGTCATATATAAAGAAAGAAGTCTGCTTGTTAAATTTACTTCTTTATAGTATTTTGTTTTATTATCCCCTCCTTCTTTTCTTTTTTCTGGTTTGGATCCTAGTGTTACCAAAACCATATGTATCCTTCTATGTTTTTCTACATTTTCATAGGTGCATATACATACAGATTCACACACACACACACACACACACATGTGCACCACATACCCCTGTGGGTTTGGGTATGTTTTATTGTTGTTGTTTGTTTTACACAAATAAATTCATGCATACACCTTAATATACTTTGGTTTTTAACTCAATACTGCCTCAGAGAAACCTACTAAATTTTATTGGTATAGGTCTTATATTTTTCATAAGGTTGCAAAATATTTAATGGATTCACAATAATATATCCAGTCATTCCCTTGTCAATGAACAGTCACTTTCTTTCTTTCTTTTTTTTTAATTTTGATATAGGGTCTCGCTTTGTAGTTCAGGCTGGCCCTGAGCTCACTATGTAGCCCAAGCAAGCCCTGAGCTCAGCAATCTTCCTGCCTCTGCCTCCCAAGTGCGGGGATTACAGGTGTAAGCCACCACACCTGGCTTCTTTCTATATTTTGCAAACTAAAATAAATATCATTATACATATGCCCTTATGTACTATTGCTTTTTATTTGTAGGTAGGTGTGGCTAGATATATATGAATATTTATATATGACTGTTGATAAATTTTCCATATTTAGAAAAGTGTGGGCTGTTGTACTTTAGTTTTTGCTTTTCTGTGTACTGTGTGAGACTTTTTTTCCTTCATATTCTTATAAACAAAGGTGTTGTGATTCACTTACAATTTGACATTCTAATGGGTATAAGTCCTTGGCCATTGGTCTGGTGATTTATAGTATTATATCTTATTTCTTTTTGTCAGATTAATTTACTCTTCTTTGAATTGTCTATTCATATCACCTGCCAATTTTTCTATAGGCTATTTATATTTTCCTTAATTTGTAAGATGTTTTTTGTACTTTATATTTTGTCTTTTTGTTAACATATCTTTCCTAAATGTGTATGCAGTGGTGTTGCTGATGATGTATCTATCTATCTATGTATCTATGTATCTATGTATCTATGTATCTATGTATCTATGTATCTATGTATGTATCTATGTATGTATGTATCTATCTATCTATCTATCAGCTATCTTTTTTTTACATTTTTCATGTTTCATGTGACTCTCTTCTGTTATAATTTATGGATTTCTAGTTCTTCTTAAGATTAATTCAAAGATGCATGACTAGTTTTAGATCATGAATCATCCCTACTTTCTTCGGTGAATTGAAAAAAGCATCTTTGTTAGCTATTCAACATTCTTTGTGTTAGGCTGTATTTATTGATTTTTCTGTTTCATATGTTTGAATCTTTATAAAGATTATATTGCTTTGATAACATAAGGTTACAATTAGGGGGGGCCTAGTCTTTTGGTAATTTTTCCTGCATACACATTTTAAGATAATTTTTTTTTTTTTTTGAGACAGGGTCTCGCTTTGTAGTTCAGGCTGGCCCTGAGCTCACTGTGTAGCCCAGGCAAGCTATGAACTCAGCAATCCTCCTGTCTCTGCCTCCCGAGTGCTGGGATTACAGGCATGAGCCACCACACCCGGCACTGTGATATGCAGTATTGATTGGTGGTGGCCGTGAGTCTCCACGCCCAGCATCGTATGTGGTTACCAGGGATTGAACTCAGGACCTTGCGCTTGCGAGGCAGGCGCCGGAACCACTGAGCTAACCCTAGGGCCCTTTAAGATAATTTTTACTTACTAATTCTCCAACTCTGTTAGGATTACAGTTAGAATTACATTGTTTATTTTTTACATTTTATTGTCTAGTTTTTTTTCTACAAAATGGCAGTTCTTTCCATTTGTTCACATCTTATTTTAGGTCTTTGATTTAAATCTATCCTTTTCTTGTCTACTGTATACCTTTCTTGAAACTTGATTGCTAAAAAATTAACAGCTTTTTTTCTGTTATGATTGGAATATTTTCTTTCCATTCTTAAGTGCTTTTTGCTAGAATAAAAAAGTTATTGATTTTAAAAAATTTAACTCATGTTTAGCTATCTTAACAAATTCTCTTGTTAGTTTTGGTGGATTTTATTTTAGTTTTACCTTTTCTCCTGTGATGGGCACCTTAAAATAGGTTAAAGGAAAGATCAGATAACATAGGACTCCCCAACCAGGGATCAAACTCAGGCCCTTACACTTGCCAGCCAGGCAGCAGCAACACTGAGCTAAATCCCAGCCCCTAGATATGCTTTTGAATGCACAATTTATTTACTCAGCAAACTCTTACTTTGTAGGGCATATACAACAGGGATAAGGTCTTGATCTTGGATGTTCATATGGATATGACATGAGACTGTATTGAGTTTAAATCACTTACTGAACAGGAAGTTCAGGTTTAATTTGATGCAGGCAGAAGGAAGGCCCTGTTCTCACAGAGGTCCTTCAGTCTGTGTCCCTTGAGTTTAGAGTATGTGGCTTTTGAGCAAAGCTTAGCTTTTTGGTGGAGATAATCACATCTGATTAGCAGCTCTGTGGTGTCTCTTTGTGGTAATTGTTCCCTGTATTTGACACTGTAGCTGTGACAGTGTGCCCATTTGTTTTTGTTTATAACGAGTTAGCTTTTCCAGTGTTGTTCTTTTAGAGCTTTAAAAAACTCTTTGCCTCTACTGCCAATATGCTGTGATGTCATTGTGTCTTTGACATAACAAATGTCATGATTCTTCCATTTTCTCAGTGGTTACACTATTTCATTTTCTTGATGTGTTTGCTAGATACTTAAAGACAGAGCTAAATAAGAAAAAATACTTAACCTAAAACTGATTTTAAATAGAAATATTTTCTATATTATTCCATCGTTTCTTTAATGTTTTTTAGATAGTCTTATGTTTAAGTCCTGTACGTATTTATTGAAGAGATTTTGAAGATAGTATTGGTTGTTGTGTTTTATCACATGCTTTTTCAATATCTCTTAGTCCATGTAGGTTTTGTTTTTCATTTACTTTTGTTGTTTTTGTACTGCTACAGGTAGAACCTAGGGCCTCACACGTATTAGGCAAGCACCTTGCCATTGAGCTGTACCTCTAGCCCTTATTCTTTTGTTGTTTTGTTTGTTTCTGTTTTTTGAGACAGGTTCTTACTATGTAGTTCAGGGCTGGCCTTGAACTCAGGACCATCCTCCTCTCTCGGCCTTCCACGTGCTGGGATTATAGTCATGTACCACCACATCTGGCACTGCTAGCTTTCATTTAAACTTTGTCTTCTTTCTTTTTCTTTTCTCATTTTTTGCAGTTAGGCATTGAACCCAGGGCCTTGTACCTCAGCTTTTCTATCACTAAGCTACATACACAGCTCTTCTTAAATTTTATTTTGTGTCAAAGTCTCTGTAAATCACCTGTGTTGGTCTAGAACTTGTGGCCTTATTGCCTTAGCCTCCCACATAGCAGGGATGACATGTAGAGAACACTGTGTCAGGGTCTCATTTAAGTTTTTGGTACAGTGGTCATGTAATTACATTGCTGCAATATACCTACTGGTTATAGTATATTATTATTTTAATATAGTGCTGGATCAATGGGTTGCTTATCAGTATTGTATTTAAAATAATGTTTTAGTATTCATGAGTAAGATTGGAATTTTTTGGATTTTACATTCTTTTCACATAAAAGTATTACAGAATAGTTCTTCTTTTTCTCTGGCCTATAATACCTTCACTACCCTTAAAATCATGTGTCCTTGGGCTGGAGGTTTAGCTCAGTGGTTCCAGTGCCTGCTTAGCAAGTGTAAGGTCCCTGGTTCGATCCCTGGTAACCACATACATCAATAGTGGGTGTGGTGACTCACATCTACAGGCAATCAGTACCGCACACCACAGATGCTGGGCATGGTGGCTCACACCTATAATCCCAGCTCTCGGGAGGCAGAGGTAGGAGGATTGCTGAGTTTGAGGCTTGCCTGGGCTACCTAGTGAGCTCAGAGCCAGCCTGAACTACAAAGTGAGACCCTGTCTCAAAAAAAAAAATCATTCATGTGTCCTTTAAAGGTGAGATGAAAACTCATTTATGAAAAGGTTTTGAAAAGGCATCAAATTTTGGTGCCTTTTCTCCTGGGTAAACCTATAATCACTTTTTCAGCATCTTCTATGGTAAGCAATCTATTTAAATCTTTAGGATCTATTTTGGACATTTGTAATTAGCTAAGAAATATTCCATTTCTTCTCAGTTTTCAAATTTGTTGTCATAAATTTAGTTGAGTTGGCTTTGTGACATTCCTCCTTCTGGGACATATGCCTGATATCCACGATTTAAAAAGGTCAGGTTTGTTTTGGCTCATATTTCAGCCCATAGTCAGGCACCATAGTCAGGACCGGTGTCAACTGGAGTAAAGCTGCTGGGGACTGCATTGTGTACTGGAAGCTGAGAGAGTAAAGGGAGGAACTAGGGAGGGAGATATACCCTGCTGGGCCATGCCCCCAGTGACCTACCTCCTCCAGCTAGACTCCATCTCCCAACATTTCATTTAGCTATAAACTCATCAGTGGACTAATCCACTATCGATCCATCACTATCACGCCTTCATGATCCAGTCACCTCTTAAAAGCCACTCCTGACCCTCCAGCATGGCTCACTAGAGGAGGAAGCACATCAGAGATATTCAGGGAAGATCAACTAAAAACTCAGGCAACTGGCAGCCAGTGAGGGACTTACACCCTGTTACAGAAAATCAATTTGAAAGAAGATACTTGCCGTTTAAACCAAACATATGGTTAGCAGTTAAAAAGAGAGGAAGCTATTTCACATGGCTCCTACCCTCCTTCATCCTGGGAAGAGCTGCAGAGAGAGCCGAGGAGTGCTGCAGAGACTAGTCTCCAAGGGTAGATGCTTGGTGTTTGAGCCTCTTTTTCCCCTCATCCCCTCTCCAAACCCCGCAGCATCCTCCCCAGTACACCGAGGACAGGGGAAGCACCCCCCCCTCACTCTGGGTAATGTGAAGATAAACAAGCAGTGGTGACATCTGAGTCCTCACAGCTGCTTCTGGCTGCCTGAGTCGTCACCTGGCACCCTGAATCCTCACTGTGTGTCCTGGGCCTCCTGAGCTACTGCCAGCTGGCTCAGGTTGGTCCCATGCTCTCCTGGATCCCCATCTGGCACCAGAAGCTGACTGGAACCATTTGAGACTGTGTCTGGCACCCCGAGATCACTTGCATCTCTACACAGTGCTCTGTGCCCTGGGCCTTCCCTACAACTGTTGTCTACTCCCTCTGGCCTGTAGTACCAGTCCTGGGAACTGTGATCCTCCACTGGGCATTCCAAATCCGTGTGAGTCTCTGCCAGGTACCCTGCCTTGCTGGAGCCCGTATTTGTGCCAGGTTCCCCTTTTACTCCCTGGGCACATTGGAGTCTCCACCTTGCATCCTGCAATAGTCCTGGAACACAGTGGGTCTCAGCTGAGTGGCATAGAACTGCTGGAGCCTCTGCCCAGTGTATTAGGCCAGCCCCATGCACTCAGCATTAATTTTGGGCTCACCTGAACTGCTTGTACCCCAGGCCCAAGAGAGCCTCCGTATAGTGCCTGGCATCCTCCGTGGGACCATCAGAATCTCCTCGCATCAGTTCTAGGAATATGTGAGTCACCACTGTGTGCTCCTGGCCTGCCCAAACCTCCATGTGGTACTTTTAGCTAGTCTCATGACCACCAGAGTCTCCATATGATTTCCAGTACTGGTCCCCAACCTGCCAAACCTACACCAAACACCTCAGGATCACTTGACTCTTCACCCAGAATCCTTCGCTTCACACCCTCCCTGGGCCAGTGTCCTATCTTGGGCAGTTGCCACAGATAGGAGTTTACAGATGGGGACCCCTCAAACAGAGAGGTAACCATAAAAAACTCCCAGGTTATATAGAGGCAGAAAGGAATGTGACTTTTTAGATTAAAGCCTGCAGTTTCTGAGAGAAAAAACTCATTTGAAAATACCTAGGAATTTTTTTCCCTTCCTTTGATCCTTTTCTTCTCTTCCCTCCTACCTCTGGTAGTTGTGTGTATGTGTGTGTTTGTGTGTATGTGCATACGTATGTAGCTTAGAGTTCTGTTACCCAACTTTCTTGTTTCTCCTTTTTAAATATTACTCTGTTTTATTTGTTTCCTTGGGCTTCCTTCTTCTTTTCCTCCTCCTCCTTCCTTTCTCTCTCCTTCCTCACTATCACTTTATTTCCTTATTAATTTTTCTCTTTTTCTCTGTTTAACCTCTATTCCTTATTATTCATCCCTTCCTTGTTTTTTCTTTTATTGTTATCTAATATTACTAACTTTTTACTCTATAGTAGAATCCTTTATTGCAATTTTATCACCTTATCTTCCAGTGCTTCATTTCCCAATTTTTTTCATGCTCCCCTTCTCTGCAGTCTCTTACTTTACTAATATTAATATTAACCCTTACACATCTTCAGATAGTAACTATGTCTTCTATGGTTGAACAGCATTCCATTGTTAATGGAGTTAAATTGCTTTATTGAATAGATATTGAATGTTTATTGAGGCCTGGTTTTTCTTAGAGTGTGTACAAAACTGTAGATCATGTTTTTATGGTTAAAGTAGCATAATGCTAGTTATTATAGCTTATCATTATCCAGTTTCTATTTGATGCTGTTGTTGCTGGTTTTGCTACTTTTGCCAAGGTGACATAGCTTTTGCTATCATTTGGTTTTCATTGTATGTCAGTATCTGGATTGCCTGGGGGTCAAAAGCAATACTGCAGCCCATATGTCAAATAGGCTGCAATCTCCCCTGACAAACACTGGTTGGGTCCTAGTACAGACTCAAGAGCCAGATTTTATTGAGGGCTGGAGATTTAGCTTAGTGGTTCCCCCACCTGCCTCGCAAGTGCAAGGTTCTGAGTTCAATCCCCCAGTAACCACATACAATGCTGGGTGTGGTGACTCACGCCCACCAGCAATCAATACCATATACCACAGTGCCGGGCATGGTGGGTCACACTTGTAATCCCAGCCCTCAGGAGGCAGAGACAGGAGGATTGCTGAGTTCGAGGCTTGCCTGGCCTACATAGTGAGCTCAGGGCCAGCCTGAACTACAAAGCAAGACCCTGTTTCAAAAAAAGAAAAATGATTTTATTGAAATTACACTTATCAGAGTCAACCGATGTGAAGACAGAATGTCACATTAATAGATAGGGCTCTGGTTAGTGATCAACTAATGAGAGATACCTTAAAAACAACAAGAAGCCGGGCGTGGTGGCACACACCTGTAACCCCAGCACTCGGGAGGTAGAGTCAGGAGGATTGCTGAGTTCGAGGCTTGACTTGGCTACATAGTGAGCTGAGGGCCAGCTTGAACTACAAAGCGAGATCCTGTCTCAAAAAAAAAGCAAAACAACAAGAAAATGAACCCAGCAGCTGCTAGACAATGCAAAGAAGACTAAGATAATCGAAATTAATGAAAAATTAGAAGGTAATACAAAGGACATAAAAACCCTGTTCACAAAAATAATAGCAGAAAACTTCCTAAGCATGGAGAATATTTGACATACCAATAAATGAGACATACAGAACCACAGATCTTCATGATCAGTAAAGAACAACACTAAGACACATCATAGTCAAAATGTAAAATGCAATCTTAAAAGCTGTTAAGAGAAAAGAAACAAACCACTTATAAAGCAAAACTCATCAAAATCACAGCAAACTTCTCAGCACAAGCCCTAAAGTCAAGGAGAGTTTGCAAACCCTAAAAGAAAACAACTTCCAACCCAAACTGACAAAATCCAGGAAATTATCTTTCTAAATTGATGCAGAAATAAAATACTTCACCAGTAAAGTGAATTAAATTCATGACCACCAGACCAACACTACAAAAAATTCTCAAGGATATCCTAGGAAAAGATAATGGAGTTATTAATGCCATAAAGCCCAATACAATGAGTCTTCCAGGCAGGGTGAGCAGTTAAGTAGAAGGGAAAGAAAGGGAATGAACAGCAGGAAATAATATAATGACAAGGGAAAGTTAATACCTGTCAGTTATAATCATCAATATGAATGGTCTCAATTCACAGATCAAAAAACACAGATTAGCAAAATGAATCAAGAAACAAAATCTAGAGCTGGGGATTTAGCTCAGTGGTTCCATCTTCTGCCTCACAAGCACAAGGTCCCAAATTTGATCCTTGGTACCACATACCACAATGCCAGGTGTGGTGGCTCACGCCTGTAATCCCAGCTCTCAGGAGGCAGAGGGAGGAGGATTTCTGTGAATTCAAGGCTAGCCTGGGCTACATAGTTAGCTTAGGGCCAGCCTGAGCTACAAATCAAGACCCTATCTCAATAAAACAAAAACAAAGATTTAAAAAAAACCCAAAATCTAGCAATATGTGTACAGAAAAGACATTTAACACAAAAAGAATTCAGTGACTCGAAGTTAAAGGATGGCAAACAATATTCCATGCATCAGGAACATGAAAAAAAAAAGAGGGTACCTATCCTGACTGTAGACAAAGTGGATTTCAAGCTAAGACTGATCAGAGGAGACAAAAAAAGTCACTACATTTTGGTTAAGAGTGTAATTCAACAACAGATAACAATTATAAATATATAGGCATCAAATATGGGTACACCTAACTTCATAAAATAAGGACTAATGGATGTGAAATATCAGATATGCATCAATACAGTTGTTATGGTGAACCTTAGTACTCTCGGTCTTAAACAAGTTAACTAGACAAAAAAATTAACAAGCAAATATCATAGTGCAGTGGTGGTGGCATGTGTACTTCAGCAAGCTTGCAGAGAATTCTCTGTGGGAACACTAGCCACGTCACCTCAGCAGCTGAGTATCAGATAACAGTTTTTTTTTCCCCTAAACTGATACCTCAGTATTCAGATTTAATTGCAGTGTTGGCATTTTTCGGTAAATAAGTGAGTTTTGGGTTGCAGTTTGAGTACTCGAACTTTCAAAGGTTCACTGTCACTGTCTTAGTTGAACCAAACCTTTGAGTATATCAAATTAATAGGTTTCTAGACTGTTCCACCCAGCATCAGAATACACGTTCTTCTCAGCACACATGAGGCTTTCTCCAACATAGACCACACTTGAGACCTTAGAGTATCCTTAAGTAAATGCAAAAGACTCTAAATTAGCCCATGCATATTATCACATCATAGTGCAATGAAGCTAGAAATCAATGGCAAAAGACAGCACAGGAACTGTGCAAGCATGTGGAAATTAAATAATACCTTCTTGAATAATCAGTGAGTTACAGATGAAATTAAGGAAGAGACTAAACAGTTCCTACAGTCAAATGATAATACCAGTTATTACCTACCGAAGCCTATGGGGCACAGTGAAAGTAGTCCTACTGGGGAAATTCATAGCTATGAATTCTCACATCAGAAAAAGAGTAAGCTAAAATAAATAACCCAGTAGTACACCTCAAGTTTCTAGAACAACAACAATCCAAACCTAAAGCTAATGTGAGGAAGGAAATTATACATGTTGGAGCAGAAATTAATGAAATTGAGATGAAAAAGTAATACAATGAATCAAAGAGATGTTTTATTTTAAAGATTACACAGAATCTTTTAAAGACAAACCTTTAGCCAGCTTTACCAAAATCAGGAAAGGAATTACTCAAATTCATGCAATAGAAATGAAAAGGGTGAAATCACAAAAGAACCAAGGACCAATCCCACATGATCATTTCAAAAGATGCAGAAAAGGCATTTGATAAAATCCAGCATCCATTTATGAAAAAATGTCCACTGAAGAAAATAGACAGAAAATATATTTATCTCAATTGAATAAAAGCTATCTATGACCAACCAATAGCCAACATCATACTAAAATGAGAAGCTAAATGCTTCCCCTGTAAAATCAGGAAGAGACAAGGATGCTATCTCCACTATTGTTCAATATATTTCTTGAGATATTAGCTAAGGGAGTTGACAAGATAAAGAAATAGAAGGGATATTGATAGGAAAGGAAGAAGTTAAACTATTATTATATGGTGATGACATGATCTTCTACATACTTGACCCAAAAAACTTTGCCAGAAGGCTCCTAAAATTAATAATCAAATTCAGTAGCATAGCAGCATACAAAGTCACATTCAAAACTCAGTAGTGTTCCTGTACACCAATAACAATCTCCAAGTGAGAAATTACAGAGACAACACCTTTTGTAACAGTATGAAGAAAAATGAAACACATAGGAATTAATTTAACCAAGGATGTAAAAGGCCTCTACATTGAAAACTATAGCACTTTGTAAAAAGAACTCAAATACGATGTCAGAAAAATGGAAAAAATATTCCTTGTTCCTGGATAGGTAGAACCAAAATAGTGAAAAGGCCATAATTTCAAAACTTCTATACAGATATAATATAATCCCAATCTGTATACCAATATAATTCCCCCACAGAACTGGATAAAATAACCCTAAAATTCATATGGAACCAGAGAAAATAAATGCTGGCAACAAGGGCAAGGCAGGAGGCATTACAATCCTGGACTTCAAATTATACTAAAACACCACAGTGATAAAAACAGCATGGTATTATCAACAAACAAAACAACAGACTTGTGGGTCAGTGAATAGAACAGGATGCATAAAGAAATCCCATGAAGCTCAGGTAACTTATCTTTTACAAAGGAGCCAAATCCCTTAACTGGAGAAACGATAGCTTCTAATAAATAGTGCTAGGAAAGTTGGCTATCTGTATGCTGAAGATTGAACCCACATCTCTCACTGTGCACTAAAGTAAAATAAAAATCAATACAAGGGATATATTCTACATTATATTCAAGATATATTCTATACTAATATCTAGAATATAAGAACTCAAAAAATAAACACATCCAAATTTAAAGAGCCATTCCAAAAAATGGACATTTGGAATGAATAGTTACTTCTCACAGAAGAAATACAAATGACCAGTAAATGAAAAAAATGTTCATAAATGCTGGCCATTATAGAAATATAAATTAAGGGCCGGAGGGTTAGCTCAGTGGTTCCGGCGCCTGCCTCGCAAGCGCAAGGACCTGAGTTCGATCCCCGGTTACCACATATAATGCTGGGCGTGGTGGCTCACGCCTGTAATCCCAGCACTTGGGAGGCAGAGACAGGAGGATTGCTGAGTTCGCGGCGGCTTGCCTGGGCACCATAGTGAACTCAGGGCCAGCCTGAACTA